>DWNR01002372.1:0-13175 GCA_018250455.1 Polygonus leo
AAAAAAAAAAAAAAAAAAAAAAAAAAAAAATACAGTCGAATTGAGAACCGTCTCCTTTTTTGAAGTCGGTTAAAAACAGACGGACGAATTGATAACCTCTTCTTTTTGAAGTTGGTTAAAAAACTAAACTATTACTTCGGGTCCATCTGGGATGGGGAGTCTGGTAGAGGTCTTACGGTTTTTTTAATATTTCTTCTCTTAATGAGCTTGGGCTATTAATACAAAAGTAACCCCATAACTTGTACGAGATTACAATACAAGATTTATATGAAATAGTGACATTTATTTATTGCACAATTATTTTAAATCGAATTACAATATAATTAATACTTGACGGTGTAGCAATATTTATGTATAAACATATTTTGTCGGCGTGTCGAGCATTTATTCGCGATAACGGTATGGGGATGCCTATTATTTACCACCGTTTCACCAGGTATGGATCCCATACCAATCATCCACAAGGATCCAGTGAAAGATTATTAGTTTGGATACTTCATCTTGCTTATCTACAATGAAGGGCATTCAAAAACTTTTTAAGTAATAAAGAATCAAAATTATTTTTATCGTCATTTTCGCATACATCCGTAAGAAGAGACTTTAATTTATACATTGATAATTCCTGGAATATAAATTATTAAAAATCTCTGGATATATCAGATTTCAAAAGATGTGTTGGTGTTTTATTATCTGTCTCTAATGTATTAAATTTATATAAATCCTTCCTGCTTTAATACAGTAACCTACTGCATAATATTTTTTGGATATTCGACGCAACGTAAGGTCAGGCGTAAAAGGTCCAAATATTTAAAATTTTTGACGTGCAAAATTTTCAAGAATTTTATAATGAATACGAAGATCCTTTGTCAAAAGTTTTATACGATATGACTTGTATTGAAACGATGTTTCATATGCTGCATTTTAAAAAAATCTGTACCTTACATTTTCTATGTTAAACAAAGTCAGCGAAAGATATTTATTATAGTAAGAATTATATTTTATCGCTTTACTTATGAATATTATTCTTATAGAATATTATGCGAAATTGCACGGACTCACATAAGTATATTAAGAACCTATTTAAATCGCGAATTGTGTAATAATTCTGTGAAATTATAAAAAAATGAGACAATAAAAGGTATGTATAGGTTCTGTAGGTACTATAAGAATTTTATTTTTGAAAGTTCTTTTTTAGTGTAAAAGTAGAAAACCATCTGGAGTCTACCTAATGGTAAATGGTCACTACCGCTTACGAACGTTTGTAACCAACCTAAATATGATTGAACGAAGGTTGATTACAATAGATAATAGGGCCCCGTTTTTACCCTTTGGGTTCGGAATTCTAAAATGATATTGATCTTCGAAGTAGTAAGATCCAAACTCACCTACTACTTATCATGACAAGATACTATTCATGATCACTTTCATGAGACCGATATTATAAGTCTCATATTACTCGCTACATCATTAACGCTACAAATGCCACGCCGATCCGCTACAAGAGGCTTTACAGGAATGCTGCCAATTAGTGAACACGTTATAATGACTTGGTTTTCACGAGAGATTGAATCCGAAGCTGTTCATACAATAACGAACATTTCCCGCCAAATGTTTTCAGTCAATATTTTCGAACCGCATACACTGATGTTTACTGATGGCGGCCAATATGGAAATCGCGTCCTATTTATTCTACATTGCAAATCTGTACATACACAACAATGCAATTGAAATGACTGTGAGTCATTTTTAAGTAATTATTATTTTTACCAAATGGTTATATTTTTTATCGACTTCAATGCAATCTATGCATAGATCATCATCATCACAACCCATTTCGGCTATTCGGGGATTTAGGTCTTAGTCTACCCCGCTGGTTAAGTCCGAATTGGTAGACTTCACACACCCTTAAGATTTTTCAACAATCTCTTAGGCGTGTAGGTTTCCTCGCGCTGTTTTCCTTCAATTTGCAAGTAAGTTATTTTTAAGTGTCAATACGCGCATAACTTGAACAATCATAGGTGCGAACTGGGATTCGAATCCGGAACTTCGCGTCAATCACTAGGTTGTCATGGTTCCGTATAGATATTTGTATAGATATGTAAATACACATATGTATATATTTTCATATCCACCACACCGCCTAAATTACTCATTTTTTATTACAGTAACATGACATAGGATTCATATTTTCGGGATTTTGACGAAAACTGCACTCATACCTACACGCGGAGTCCATGCATTTAATCTCAAGTGCATCATACAGTTCGTTTTTACAGCTGGCTGGAGATCAGATTTAATCGCACAAGGGGATGTGTACGATACATCAAAATTGCCGTGATTACGGGGTTGCAGCCCTTTCGCCAAATAATAATAACAGACGATAATTAAAGCCTCTACTCGTACTGTAATTGCCACTACCAAACGTATGCTGTGATTATATTGCATATCTTAGTCATTTTTAAAAACAGTTAATATTGTTTTAACAGTATCTCATTAAAGATAAGTTGGTACTAAAATATTTACATTATTAAATTATTTCACGTCTATTTTGTATCGTAAACCAATAATGATGTTTTTTTTTCATTTAGACTAGTTACTCTTTAACATAAAATATGTAGAATTGTTAACATAAAATATGTAGAATTGAAACTTACCGAATTAACAGCAGCCATCGCAGCACGGGCCTCCCCGTTCCAATTGCGGCTACCAGCTCATTCTGGAACAAATTACAACATAAATCACTCAATTGATTACTTTCAGCGCATGTAACAAACATTCGGATCGTAAAATATATGCCTCATACAAAAAAGGCCGTCCATTGACCGCCGCAATACATCGAGGAAAGTCATTAACGTCGAATCGTAAATTGAATTAGTCCAAAAGCAATATCGTAAATGCTTCAGAAAGCGGGTCGGCCTTGTTGACATCTCGTATGCTCTGACTCAATGCAGTCTCCGGCCGCGTCGCGACGATTTGCCTTACCGACCATCGTGGAAATTAACCAGCTGTGTACACAAATTCCTTCCTAAATACCAGGCCATAAGTCATAGAATCAGTCTGCGCTAACCGCAATAAGATACGTCTCGCGACAAATAGAATAGCTACGTTCACAGTCAGTGGGGCAAATGTCCAAGTCCATTAATAAAATTGAATCAGACGGACATTCCGAAGCACAATATGTGCACGTGTGAGAATAAATAAAGTGTTCGGAACGGCGGAGCATGCAAAAAGCGGTAGACGGGAAAGTACGGATGTGAGTGAATGCAACAATGCAACGCCGGTTTCCCGCAAACCGCTACGAGACTCATAAAAGGACGGAAAAGTGTTCCTCGTAATTGGAACCACAACTATTTTCACATCCGCTTGACGTCCCTCTGATATAAATTTACGCCGCTCCATCCCACTTCGACTTTATGATGTACAATCGCCGACACATTTTAATATCATCTGTCAAAATTTGTTTGCGCAGCTGTCAGCAGCATATTATATTAAAATACGACCTAAGATGTTTGTTTTTTTTCATTCACTACATCATAAATCTTTGCACATTGAATTAAGTAACACCAGAATAACTTAATATTAACTGGGTAACTAGAATATTATAAAATTGGAATGTTATTTGGTTGATATGAACATTACCTCCTTCATTGAAATACGTTTAATAAAACGTAGTTTATAACTTTATCTCTCTGTAATAAATAATACTGATACCCTTATTACAGTTCTATAGTTTAGATATTTGGTTGTAGTAAACGCTACAAATAAAGTAGTTAATCAGACTATCATAAAATTTTAATGAAACAAAAGGAATAACAAGAGCAGGATAACTCATTATACATATGTGTATTTATAAATGCCAGTACATGTTTAATATAAAAGAGAATGCAAAATTTGCATCTAAAATAAAGTTAGCAACGCTGTTTTAAAATGGAAAAAACAATGAAAATAAAGACAAAGCATCCGACTTTATGAAGGTGCGCCCATCATTTTTATCACTTTCCCCGAAAACTTTAATAAAATGGAGACACAGCGGCGCAGGTGAGATATTACATTTTTATGTACATGTTATTTTTAATATTAGTCCTAAAATATTACTGAGCGGGACGAAGCAAATTAATGCATTCTACAGCAACGGAACATCACACTCGCGTAGCTTATGAAGCGTGGCTTCTATAAACATATTAAAAGCGTTATTGCTTTGTTTTAATTTATTTGCGCGTCTAGCTTCTTCGCAATATCATATAAATATTTGGTCTAGTCAATTTCTAATAAAACTAACACTGGATGATTTAATGACAATGTATAGGATACAATGGTATTTAGTATATGCGTGTCATTTTGCACAAAAGACTTTTATGTGCCTAAACTTATCATCATTATGATTATTCAAATATATCCCGTAAGAACGAAGGAATTGAAGTTTATGACTTAATTTGGCTCTATAATCTTATTAACGTGTCATATAATTATGCTTCAAATTTTAATATTAAATATAAAAATATAACGTTATCATTAATTCATGCGACATTGAAGATCCATCTTTCTTTTTCATATTTTTTCAAACTTTCTGATTCTATATGGGTCAGAAAGTTTAAAAATAGTGGATGGATTTTTTAAATATTATGCTCGAATGCCTCTAAAAATAAAAATTCAACATATTAAATTTTGAATTTTTATTTTTAGAGGCATTCGGATATGCATTACTGCCTACTTCTCGTGCGGTATAAAAAGGCTAAGCCCTTTTTGAAAACGCCTTAATATATAAGTCCTTAGAAAACGCCTTATCTAATCAGAAATATTAACATTATTGATTACTATAATACATGATCAATAACAATGCTATTGATCAATGCTACAGATCAACTGCGAGGCAAATGGGTAAAGCCATTAATAAAATTGAATTAGTGTACCTGTATCGGACGATAATAGCGAATAGGCCGTTAAAGTGCTTTATAAATCCTCAAAAACGGACAGTAGGTATATCTAAAACATTGGATTCAACCCTCACGTAAAGGGACAAAGCCGAACGCATTTCATCCCTAATGGACAACTTGAAGGTACCTATCGATTATTGCTTCTTTGTACTCAATTTTATTAAATGCTTGTTCTAAAATTAGGTATTTTTGCTTTCTTAGATCTTGTTTGGTTTTCTTCTGACCATTCGATTAATCTTTTAAAAGGACATCAAATGTATCTTGTATTATGTAAGCGGAGGTCGCATATAGAGTTCTATTAGGTAAGTATACAAGGTATATTAGATTGGACCTATATGTAATGATGTTTAGACCTGTTTATATTAAGAATGTATATGTAATGTTTTTGTTGAATATTGAAACATGCCATAAACTAATTGCAAAGCAGACATGGTCAATGTATTCATTCGCTCGATAAGTTCAGTCATACATTTTTCTTAAAATATTCTTGAAAATATCGTCTTAAATATAAAATTTAACAACAAAAATTAACTTGACAAATCTAGATACTTAATATAATATAATTAATTTCCACTTCAAGTATGGAAGAATTGATTTGGACGAACAAAAACACTTGTAAGAAAAAATATTTTTAGGCAAGCGTTCCAAATATTTTGTATCTTTCTTCACATACGAAAGAGGCGATTTTTTGTTCCTTACGTAGAAAACATGTTTTTCTTGCATATCCGTTTTCTTTAAGTACATGTCTCATTTACTCACTCTACGTAACTGACATAAAAGTTCTCATTACGGGGGTAAGGTCGAGAGCGCGTCAATGGAAGTCTGCGGAGCCCTGTTTATTTCACAATAAAACACCGTTTTACGACAACGCTACAATTCTACTACGGGAAGCGTAAATTTTCCGCTACAATAAAGATACGACTTGCGGTTAATTGATTTTTAGCGTCCTTTGTTTGGAGACATGTGAATTTTCTAGGTTTATTTTATGGCAGTTATGTCTTTTATGCCATGTTATGTTCTTTTGGCGCGTTTGAGGAAGACTATAATATTTAATTTTTACATTACTAACACACTTAAATCGACGCCATAAACTGTACTAGTCAATTTATGTTTATATTTAAATATTTAATCGTTTTTCTTATAAACGTAGAGTACTGGTAGTAATAATAGCATACAAGACAAAAAGTATAAGTTCTTACATTACAGTAATATGTTAGTCTTATGAAGTTCGATAAAAGTGCGTTGCGTACGTTAATACTCCTTAATTGTACAATAAAATAATCATTAATTGCATAAATATGACTGATAACCACATTTACATACGAATTTCTTTGAAACAGCTGAAGTGTGCAAGAAAACAGTTCTTCATAACCTACAAAGACATTTCCAGTTAATTGATCAGTGACATGTTACACAATTTGTCGAACGTCGTAGGTGCCAACGTCATCAATCTTGTCGCAGACGTTTCCTGTTAGGAGTTGTCGATACATATCGATATTATCTATATATATAATAAATCTTTAACTGATCACCGTCTGTACATGAACGATTCGCGCTCATCTCAGAAACGGCTGATCCGATTCGAAAACGGTTTTTTTACTGATGTATTGTGACAAATTTCACTTAACATTTTTGCTTGATTTCAAGAGGGTCATTAATAAAGTAAAGGTAAGTTAATTTGAAAAAATAAGTCCTTCCTACTTTTGTTTAAATTGTGTAATATAGAGTATGAAGCCACAGGCAGTAGCTCGTATTGAATGTTTTAAACAATCTGTTATACTGGTGACGAGATATGAATGAAAATATCTTTTCATATCATGTAGAATATACGACGTGTTTTACAGAACATTCTACTTTAGAAAGGATTGCCTTATTTTTACTTCAAGTCATGCTATGCTGGATAATCCAGCATAAGATGAGAATATTGATTGATTAATTTGAGTGACTAATGCAGATAAAAGGACGGTTGATAAAGCTAAATTCTAAATATTATTTTTATTTGAAATTGATCACAATTCCGTTGGTATTCTCGAATGATTTAGGTGTGATGGGAAATTACACCGAAATCCAAATTACTTATGAAAAATCGACGTGGGATATATAAGAAAACAGTTCTTCATATCCTACAAAGACATCCAGTTAATTGATCAGTGACATGTTACACAGATCGTTCGCGAACGACACGCCAATTTGTCGAACGTCGTAGGTGCCAGCGTCATTCATCTTGACGCAGACATTTCCTGATAGGAGTATATATACTCGTATTGATATTCAATATAATATTGATATATGGCGTTGATATATTTTATTCGATATTTGAAATATCGCTTAAGAAGGAAATAGTTCACAAGGGCTAGATATTGATATAACAAAGGCATTTGAAATTATCAGATGTCATCCAAATTACTTTTTATAAATATATATTTTAATGAAATTAATAAATTACTTTTGTAAATGACACTAGGGATTTTTTTCTCTTCAATTTATAAGCATAGAAAATAAATTAGTAACATATCAATATATTCAAATAATTATGTTTGTTTTGTGAACATATCGATATATCATTTTGATATCGATAAATATATTAATATGTTTTTCATATGAGTCTATTTCCTGTTATTTTGTGATCACGCGTGTCGCGTTGTTTGAGACCAATAAATACGTAACCTACTATATTTTACGTCATTCATTGATGTAATTTTATTAGGAGTCAATAATTACTTGCGGTTATGGTGTTTATTTCTAAATAAACATTAATCTCAATAAGCAAATCGTGGTAATTACCAACATTGACTGGAATTTACAATTGCTTTATTATTATATGACTGTTTCAATTAATTATTTATTACCTCCATTTAGTAGAAGCATGCGAATTATATACTTTAGTTTGTATATTTTAATTTGAAGGATTGAATTATTTCGTTGTAATGTTTTCTTGTGTTTTTAAATAATAACATATTGCGATTTTGTTATCTTTTTTACGATAATACACGATTTTACTTATTTATTAATAAAAAATACATATTGTTCAAAATGATCTTATAAAATAACTAAAATTAATAAATAGCATTTATTCATACAAAGTAGCTTTATTTTAGCAGCGCTTGCATTAATTCCGCCTTTAAGTTTCAATACCACGTATGGTTCAAACAAAATATGAGTACAGTAGGTAAGTAGTCTAAAAAAAAATTAATCCCTATTTTCCTTGGTCATGGCATCACGGCTGGACGGATTTCGCTAATTCTTTTCTTGATGTGTTTGTTATTGCCAGAACATGGTTCTTTATCAGAACTGGAACTTATTACAGAAAAATTTAAAAAAGTTACGCGGAAAATTAGAAAATTCAAGAAAACTTGACGATCATATTAACTGTTCTATTGTAACCAGCAACATAACTTTATTACTAACAATATTTATAGTTAAGACAGGGCAACGCTTGTGGGGTCAGCTAGTAAATTAATAAAATATTATACCAATATTGCTCATTTTATTCGGTTACACTTTAACCTAAATTATTTATTAAACATAGCGACAATTCAATCAATTCCTACGAATGAAATGGAAATAGCGTTATTTGCGTTTTTGGTGAAATACATGAAAGTTTAAGCAGCGTGTACAAAGACGGATTGTTTCAAATCCAAGAAAATGCTCGTACGTTATTTGTGGAGAGAGATTGCGTGCGTAGCCCCAATGAAAGGAGTTCGTAGTGAGAAGCAAAAGTTAAGACATTCGTGTGAAAAATCGTTTCTTCGTAGTCTTGTGGTTTTCAAGTATCACTTTTGTTTTATGGCCATGTTTATATTAGAACAAATTATATTTTACAACTAAATATGTTACCTCTATTAAATTCACGTGGGTTCTCCCACGTGGGTTCTCTTATTGTTGAACCGGACAGAGAGGAGAGGCGTGATTGCCAATACATACGAGACGAACCTCTTACTCCTTAGGTGTAGCCATGCACCCAGAAAAGTTAAGACATTCGTGTGAAAAATCGTTTCTTCGTAGTTTGTTGAAATCGTACAATCTTGTGGTTTAAGGTACTATGATTGTTTTATGGGCATGTTTATACAAGAATCAGAGATATTGGATACACTTTATAACTAGACATGTTGTATCTTTACTAAATTCAGATGGTAGAACTTCTGGAGTTTGGGATCGTACCACCGCCATCCTTTGTTAAAGCAATCCTTGTGTTTTAGTATTGGAAAGGCATGGTTGCCGGCTCTACTTAGGTGTGTAGATGTTACTGTAGTCCACTTCGGGTATAATACCACCTTATTTGAAATTTATTACAAATATCCAAAAGCAGCAATCACCATCAGGTGGACTGCATGCTCGTCTGCTACCTCCATATTATGAAAATGTGTGCTGATCGCTGTTAATTTTGCAGCCCTTCGTTCTTTTAAATATAACCAATATTTTTACGTATAAATGCTCATATATTCAGAGGCGAACATCTTAGTCCTCAGGGGTAGCAATGCATCTGTGATCCAATTCCGGTATGATTCAATCGTAGCTGGGAATGATTAGTGATGTCCATTGGCGGCAGTGACCACTTACCATCAGGTGGAATGCTTGCTCGTTTGCTACCATTATACAATAAAAAAATAATAAACTGAATATCATGTTATTGGTTGTCATTTACTATTTTCTTCATATAAAAATACAAGGAACACACGAAGGAATATTTATTTATATTACAAGCGAGCTTTGTATACATTTATTTACGTGGAGCGGCAGAAAACAAATCGCAGGTATCTTATTTCAGAAGGTGTCTTCGGATAATTAACAATGTTGAAGGTTTTCTTATGGGAGTGGGAGGCCCCCTCCCCAAGTCCCCGGTGCTACGTGATTTCGGAATTTGTTCCACTGCTAGCTTTTAACAAGTATTTTTATTTATTTATTTAAACTTCTTATACCTATGCATACCAAAGCAGAAATCGACGAAGGCGGTATAAGAAAATAAAACTATAGCAAGAGACAAAGAAAGAAAAATAATTGATAAATCGATAGAAAAATGAATTTTATGAAAGTGGAAGAAGCTAGGCAAGTATGTCAGAGCCGTGTCATTTAGCACTCAATACTCTCTGCCTACCCCTTTAGGGATTTGGCATGAAGATGTGTGTGTGTGATAGAAAAATGAGTATAAATACTTTGGTAATCTACTTACTGGAAATGTAATAAATTGTTACATTCGGATATCTCTGTTTTTTTTTGTTTTTATTTAATTTTAGTTTCATTCAGATGTCTAGTATGTCATGTCTAAGTATTATACAAATTGAACATAAAATTCAATACTTTATTTTAACTCTTTTAATAAATATATCTAGCAATAAAAAGGTGTTGGTGCGACCGACCTAAATAGTATACAAGTTCTTATACTGGACAAGTTTCTTAAAAGTAAGTGTAATATAAAACTAATAACAACCAAGTATGTTTAACGTTACAACGTCGCAGTAAGTAAAAACAGAAATGCCTAGATGACTAAGCAAAAACTAAAAAAAAAAATTACTCGTTACATGCTCTCTCTACGTGCACAATTTAACATACATTTGTCAAATGGTGTTTAAACTGGGAGGTTCCAAAGACATTTTGATAATCCTCAGTAAAGTGAACTTGGTACTTCGGCTTGAGAATGTGGCCTGACGGTAGCCACATACATAGGTAGGTAGGTACCTATCTACCTACCTACCTAGGTAGGTAGATAGGTACAACACACGAGGCGTCTTAGTCCAAAAATTATAATTATCATCTCGTTACTCGCTTTTCATATGACAAGTGACTTCTGCAGGTGAAGGGGAGCTTTTTGCGAGGCCAAGATTTCTCTAATGTCGTTACCGAGCTCACGTAAACTCAGCGTTCTGTTGTTGCGATGACTCCATCAATTTTTGTCTTGGTTATTCGGTCTGATTCCATCGATTTTCGATTTGGCCTATGTTTTTAAAGTAGAAAGTGTATAATGTATTTAGTCTTCCCAGGTAGATACACTGATATAGTTCGACTGGAAACGTACTGAAGCAATTTTTGAGTATTGTATATCGATTCAGGAGAGGTGGTGGTTACCGGCATAGACACGACGCGAACATCTTAGTCCTCAGGGGTATCAATTCAATGACCTCAAGTAAGATTTAATAATACTTGGAATGTTAACGCTCAATAACGAGAAATCAAACTCAAACGCCGAATTCAGTGCGTAAATTTAAGCTAGGCAGCTGCCACAAACAATGGGGCAGATAATTATTTTCGCAAATCGACGTCACTTCATCTCCACATTCGCGCTCTACATTCCGACGAGCTTTTTCTTTCCTTAGCAACGTTTCAACCTACCTATTTAAATAAAAACGACGTTTTATTTTAAAGTCGCCTCGTCACACTCTAACTATGAGCACGGAATAAATATACGACAGAAGTTCCAGTCTATTTAGTGACTACGAATGATATACGCCCAAACAATTTTCCTACGCGCGTGTTTTTGTAATGAAATAGGTAGTATAATGCCAAAGAGTAGTATTTCTTTTTTAAATACCTAATGATCTAAAGTATCCGACGTTGTATAAGAGAGTGAAATATGATTATTTTAATGAAATGAAATGAGGTTCTGAAAATGTTTGTGTTTAGTTTTGTCCTTATTTTTGTTAAAATATAGGTAATATTTTCTACAGAATCACACTTCACAAATTAATTAAAAGACATCAAATATTCATAAAATCTGACAATTTTGTTTCAAATCATACAGCTCGTAAAGTTATAAGCTCTATATATCAATCTAAAATGTTAAGGTTAATAAGGTTAAATAGGACGGTAAAAATATTAATAAGAAATTAAAGTAGTTCAACAGATCATGTTTATAAACAACTGCTACATGGAGGAAATGGGTATGACAGTAGTGCTTACCTTACGCGAAATGTACATATTTTCTACTAACTATAAGTAATTACGTTTCATTACATGAGTGTGTATAAATGTCTGTGCATAAGTGAAATATATAAGACGTTCTGTATTTTCTTTATTTCTCTCTCTGTGGGTGATAATGACTTAGATCCTTTTGGCATGAGCGAGCGCATACGTCACCACGCGTTATTTCTTGTAGTTACGTTGTTTTTCTCCGATGTCGTATCGCCGAGCGGAGCCAAGAATGTAATCCGTTTAATGGGTTCGTAAGCGATGTATCAACGTACGATACGGAGGGTTCCTTTAGTTCGCTATTTTGTTATCATTCAGTTATTAGGGTTCCGCAACCATTTGACTTATTACGTCCCTTCATCTGTCCCTCCTGTCTGTTTGTCCGTCCCTCACAGTCACACTATTATATCTCGAACCGTTATAGATTGTTGTTATAATTATAACCGTAATATACAGACATCTGAAATTTTTTAGAATGTGTATTAGTATGGCGCCTATAACAACAAATACTGCAGTAATTTAGATATTTAAAAAAATATTAAAATTGATATTTTGTTAAATAACAAAATTACCATGTTAAAATACACGTAGCACGCCATCAAAACATCTCAACTTACTACACCATTAAATGGCAGTATATAAAGGACCGTTTATTTTGACCGATTATTTTGTTACTATCTATGAGTCTATAGAGATTATATACAGGGTGAATAGCGTACAAAATAAAACAAGCGGAAAGGTTACGGGCTTCTGCCAATTTGCGTGAATTTGTTCAATTATGTATGCAAATCAAGGCGGAATGTATCCTTTTGAAACCGTTCACCTCGTTATTCGATTTGGCTAGTCATTTGCTTACATTCTGCTACCCATATTATGCTGCTGAGTACAGTTTATGAAATCGATATTCGATTAGTGTTGAGCCGATCATAATTATAGGAGGTAATCAATTTCGTTACTAGTCGATTCATACGCTGTGGACATTACGAACGCTTATTGATTTGCTTTTTATTAACGGCACTTCAACGAGATCATATGAATTCTTGATTTGATACTTTCAGTTCGTTTGTTGTATACAATAAATTTACATGTAAGACAAATGAATTTTGAATCAATAATAGTACTATTAGTCAAAAGTAATATAAGATGATGGTATACATTGCATATTTAGCAATCTTTAAATTATATTATAAAAAAAGGAACTTATGTGCAAAATTATGCGATTTCGAATATTGTATTGTTAAAAATCAAATCTTAAATTTGGTGCATGTTAATTTTGACACATTACGATATATGTATATATATATATATATTTTATATCAAATATTTATATATTTATTT
>DWNR01002373.1:0-13174 GCA_018250455.1 Polygonus leo
TACTGAATATAATAATGTGAATGACATCATAAAACAAATGGAAGTCTTCTATTTTTATTGCCAAAACGACAAATAATTTTCAATCTTCGTAAATTGACCATTTTTAAAGCGTTTTGCAACTTTAAAGTCAGTACATAAAAGATATTTTTCTTTATAGGTATTTGTGATTATGTATAAAAATGTATTAGTAGGGTTACCAACCGTACTCTAAAATAGATTATTGTACTCATTTCATGTAGGGGTACTCTATAATCTATAACACTTAAGAGAGGATGCTAAAATGCTCCTTTTTACACAATGTTTATTAAATTAGTGCCAGTTGCCCATACATGATGCATAACTATTATCGTACCTAATCCAAAAATATATTTATTGACATTACTGTTGGTATTTCCAACTCCCCAGATTGGAGACCCAAAACATGGAATTTGTTTATTCCGCTATTATAAAAAGTAAAGGTACTTTTTAAAAATATTAGTTATCAAAAGGGAAAACAATTGCAGATCGTCTTCTTTATACGTTATTCTTACTTATGGAGTCCTTTGCTTCCTTAAAGTTTTGTCGACTAACATCCATCACTACCACATGAAATATTGATCAACATCGGTTGTGTAAAATAAGTTTACTAGGAATATTCTAATAACGATAAAATCCTAATGTAAATAAGATCGAACTTAATAAAAAAATATATGTTTAATTCGAGACGAATTTGCAATGTCCTTTTTAATCTGTCAAAAAATAATTAATTTAATCTCGTGTAGATATAATGATGTAACTGCATTTTTGTATAGGTATCTGCGATTGTAATTTAATCTGGATGCGGGCAGCTCGATGCGATTTCGATGAAGCATCTTCCACTATGAATGGTGAGGCCCGTGTGTGCGTGTGTGCGTGAGCCGGTGCACGCGGACGCACGGCAGCCGCCGCGGCGATGTGGTGAATCACGCGGTGACGCGGCGCCGCACGCGCTCGCCGCCGCCGCGCCGCCGCGAACTCACTCGGCTGCGCTCGCCCGTTGCGCTCTACCGTGCCGCTCCGTACTCGCGCTCTCCACCGAGCCTCCGTGCCTCGCCGCCGGATTACTTTCGCTCGGACTCCATGCGAGCTTGGAGCTCCGTCTGCGCGAGTGGCGCGGGACGGACCTCCCTGTTCGATTGAATCGTTCGCGAAGGTCGTTCGGGTCGACGCATCTTTCCGTCTACCGGCGACCGGCGATACGGGGGCTGAGGGTGGAGAGTGTGAGGGTTCCGTGAGCCTTTCGAAGGGCGTTTTCTTCTCGGAGCGGCACCGTGGCGGCTCGGGGCTCGAAGGTGAAGCGGAACACGAGGCGGGCGCCGCCTGTACCGGACGAAGTAGGCGTTGTCGGGCGACCGCCCTCCGCGGGCCCCGGACGACCGTGAAACCATGGGCGCGGGCCCGCGGGGCGCCGCCGCACGGACCCGCTAACGAATATACTTCACGAACTGCTGCCGCTGTAGCGAGTGAAGTGACTGACCCACGACCTTCCATCGTTGTCGATAATATGCTGCTGTACAGAATGCTGGTCCTTTGAGTGGACGATCATGATTACTTTGCTCGTGTTAATCATTTGTACACGAGATTCTGGGAATAAAACCTAAAATTTATTCGATTAAATGGGGTTGAATTATAAATGTTAATGTTAATACGATCTTAAAAATAGGTACAATAATAGATAATAGGTTTTTCAATTGGGAGTTAATTTAATTTAGACCAAGAACTAAAGAATATAAAATTAAGAAAAAAATAATTAATAAAAAATATATATTTCGCCACACTTTCTCGGTAAAGTGCTAATATTGTTTTGTTCCTTGCTTTGTCGAAGAAAAACGCTCTTCGTTGGAGTGTAGATTTTATAATACATACCTTTATAATTGAACTGAATGTTTTCAATGTCTTGCATTTATTTGCTCATGCATTTGTATGAGCTCGACTAGTGATGCAACGAATACGAATAATAGAGTTACTATTCGGCGAATATGAATACAAATAATATAAGTATTTACCATGAATATAAAGCTGTGTAATTCGTGCGGTACAGTACTAACCATGTCACATTTTTTTTTGTTTTTGAAAAACCAAGATATTTTTATCAATACTTTAGCTTTTTGTTGATTTATATTTTTCCAGCTAACACTACCGTAGCCGGCTTGAATGAAAAACGAAGATAGTATAAAGATGTAACTCCACGCCAAAATTTCATGGTCAGCAAATAAATCGATAAATATAGCCATAACTTCTTCGCAAAACAATCAGATGTGATTTTAAACAATTAGGTCACTTATTAACTAAATCTAGTGCATGTTTGATTAGGGTCATGCGCCCGGGGGTTTTTAAAAATAACAATATATTTATATATATACCATTAAAACAGTTGTACGAATTAAGGTAAAATTTGCTTAATTGAGATATAATAAACTAAGATAAGTTTTAATCTCTCAATTAAAATTAACTTAATTATTTTTTTTAATACGCGAGAAAAAAGGTAGTCTTAAATAAGTGACATCAGGATACTAAATGAGATTCCTATCCATTTTGTTAATAACTCATAATATAGAGATCTCTCTTTGAGATTCGAAAGTAATTGTAAAATATTTACATTTGTTAACAAAAACATACTGGGCGGCTAATCCAGCTAAAGTTTATAGTTCTCCGTAAAGCAATTCTTGAGTTTCGGTAGAGAGTCGCGGTTGCCAACTATATTTACACAAAGAAAACTCACATCACATCGAAAACACTTAAAACAACAAAAGACAGTTGCAGTCAATATCGATTAATGATCGAATGATTAGCATATCGTTATCGCATCGGCCTTTTTCATTCCATTGCTCGCATTCTGCGGAAGTGTACTACAACATCAAATCCTCCACTGTTCTCAACCAGCATCTTATGGTCGTCGGTTCATCGAGCTGCGTCGGGTCGCGTGCGATCAATTGCGTCATATGCCTTCATACGTCTGTTAAGTCGTGGTGTTCATTCATTTGCTCCAATATCCATCAGTTCCGAGCCATGTGTGACACACTCACTACCACTTCGGATTGCAAATTCTTTAGGTCAATCACCTAAGTTGCAAATTCTTTGAACCTAGGAATAAGAAACGACCTAAACTGAACTCCTTTAGCATAGTCCTAATTAGAACTAACGTCAGATTTCGCATTCATCATGACAGTTGTAGGGTCATGATGACTCGTTGATGACGCCATGCCTACTTATTGACTCCTTAAATTATCTTAAATCGAATTACCAAATACCTTACAGGGACATTATGAGATGGCATAAAGGAAGATAGTCATTTTGATAAATTGGCATTTCGAGAAGTTAGCATAAAGAGAACTTGACATTTCGAGATTTTGACATTTCGAGATTTTGACATTGCGAGATTTTGACATTGCGAGATTTTGACATTGCGAGATTTTGACATTACTAAATTTTGACATTACTTGAATTTGACATTACGAAAAGTTGACAGTCGAAGTCGAGAAGCCACGAAATTCACTTTTTAGTCTTCTTTTTTTGGGTAAAAAATGCTATTCTGAAGAACATAATTAGTATTACAATGTCTTATTATTTTAATGTTTTTAAAAAATCGGTTACTTTGATGATAACTCAAACTATTGTCAACGGTGGCAAGGCTCCAAAGGGGCATTTCGCAGTTATCATGAGGTATTATTAAATACTATTTTAGAATGTTTCTTATTCTGAAGTGTCAATGACATATAATATTTTACATCCATCCATTCATTTTACATCCTCAGCTGGCGAATTCACAATTTGCTCGTAATTCGCCAGTCTTATCATATCCACTCTGAGATATATTTGAGAAAAACGCCGAGTCAACTTTACTTTTTTAAAAACTCCGAATAGATGAGTCACATTAAATTTTTATGAGCAAGGAAAATTGTGTTACACATATTATTCTAGTAATAAAAAGTAAAAATCTCTAATGCAATATGATTCAAGCCCCCCGAAGTGGGGTGTCTGGCAGTGTATAAAATGTGCATGAATGGATCATTTATAAATTAATATAAATATGGCACAATAAAAAAAACAGTATATTCTGATAACCTACTATAACGTACGTAAACTGTACACTTTGTGTCATTTCAATATTGCAAAATTACTGGATACTCAGTACTGGATACAGTACTGAGTATCATGTCTCATGTTTCTTCGTACTGGATACAGTACGAAGAAACATGAGACATGTTTCTTCGTACCATCCAGTACTGAGATCAGGAATATTATGATTATATATGATTTTGGTATACGTATATCATAAAACAGATAATAAAATGGAAAAATAACAACGACAATCAATAATTACAACAAAGAGACTATAAAATTCGCGGAATTGATGTTTAAATCTCAGAAGTGTTACCTACCAAGAATATTAACGACAGTGCTTTATATCCGTAATGTGTAGTCCGAATATTAGATCGCTCATTACCTGTTGCTCATTAGTGTATTACGCGCGTAAACCGCTTACATATGATTGACTGGACTCTAGTTACACGTTATTTTTTTAAATAACTCGTCATTACACGTTCGTTTACGAATTATATCTCTTTTCGTAAAGGAGGCTACGAAATATGCTTGTTTATGTATAAATAAATATTTTGATTTTGAAACAATGCGTTCTAAAAATCTCTTAAATTGTTTATCGATCATTTAAATCTCTAATCGGGCAACAAAATGTCTTATGATATGGCGTTTGTGAACTTGCGCGAAAATCTATGTAATTATGTTATCTAAGTAGATATGGGTTATATAATTTGATGTGCCCTATTTTTGCCATTTGACTACTCGGTACTATATACCTTTTAAAAATCCCCCATACATTAAAGGGTACCTATTTACTGGAAATATACTTCTCACTGTCAAAGAAAAGTCGATGAAGCGTCGGTTAGTCGATACGTCACGTCACTAGGGCGCGGCGCGCTCCCCGTGGGCTTCGACTCAGCCACGCCCAGCGCGCGCATTCTCAAACAAATCCACACGAAATAGTGTACGAAGACGGAGAGGAGCGAACCCGCGGGCCGCGTCTGCGGCTGGCTCAGTCACGCACGTCACACCAGCCAGTCGAGTAGCGATCTCGACAGCCTGCGAACCGTACGCACCGCGCACACGTGCCCTTGCGACCCTCCACGCCTCGCCCGCTTCCGATCGTATTATGTAATACGAAAATAAACACCGCGCCTCTAGCCCTCGCACGTGTGCGCCGACTCCGCCGTCCAGCCGCCGCCGTCGCCGCCGCCGCCGCCGCCTCGGCCGCCGCGCATCGCCCCGCGACCGCGCCAGTAGTGAGTCAGCTCGCGCGCCGCCCGCCCGCCTAGCGTGTTGCGCATCCACCGGCGCCGGTCCACGAGTGGTGATAGTGTCGTTTGTGCGTCAAATCGTGAATCCTGTTTATTCGTGAAATGGCTAATTCCCTGGAACAGCAGTTTGGAGACTTGAACCTCTCGCAGGAGGACCACGATCAAATTTTTGAACAGGAGGATCATCACGATCAGAGGTTGGTGGCGACAATGAATCACTGTTACAATAAAGTTACCTGTAAAATATCGGAAATTATCGTAACGTTAGCGAAAATGAGTTGTTCGAAAGTGTAGGAACAGCCTAAAAGTGGCGGGCGAGGGCGAGCGGCGTCGAGGCGGCCCCGGCTTGGGCCCCGGCCCTCGCCGCTAGCTTTGCCACCGGTACTTCACTAATACATGCTTTACACCTATAAATAACATGAGAATACTTATTTTCCTCATTGTAATTATAACAGAAAAGATTCTGTTAAAATCTTAAAAAAGAAATATTAAATAAAACTACTTTATTTTACATACTTAACTAATTTGTTTTGCCTTTGAATATATATATAATATATATTAGCATTTGTTTAAATAAAGGTGGCATTCTGATGTGTTTTTGAAACATTTAGCGTCTTATTAAATATTGAAGTACAATGAATCAATACCTAGTAATAGCTCACTACCTAGTAATTTCTCCCGTACATCTTTAAATAGTATTGTATTTATTATATTTAAAAATAAATGTGTCCAGCAATACTATAATGTTGTTAAAATTATGTCGTGTATGTGTAGTAACTCCGCGCGGCTTATTCGGCTCACTGTACCTTTGTTAGTTTAGAGAGTGATTAGATTTATTATCGACCGGTATAGGTACTACCTATTTTTTTTTTGTCATTTTACGAATTATAACGATTAGTAAAATTATACTACACTGTTAAGATAACACGGTATGTACTTATGTCGTAAATTAGAAATGCTATAATATAATATCCAAATTAAAATTAACTTTCAATTTTTGTTTATTACCTGGCTATGGAAATAAGTAGGTAAATTGTCGAGCCCACGGCCGTGCGCCGCCGCTCCGTTTAATATCCACTTTTTATTTACTTATATGAAATCGGAAGTGTAATTTTCGCAGAATATTGTTACTTAAATCGGCCATTCACAAAAAAGCTAAAACTGTATAAAAACTGTTTCGCGTACCTCAGGTAGGTAGGTGTGGGTGAAATTGTTGTCGTTATAATTATGATTATTTTATCGCTTTTCAAAATAGTATCAATTAATTTGGCGTAACATAAACATAGGATGACATTTATAAAATTAATGAAAACTTACTTCGTAACGACATTAAAGTTGTATTAGTTGTGATAGTATGATCATTGAAAGAAAATAACATAACATAAAATATGCGTCACTTTACATTAAAAATTGGACAATACGACTACTATACGCTATAGATATAAGTGTAAAATGCAAATATGCCACTAAATTTAGTATATATCTATAATTTGAAAGTATATAATGGTATCGATTCCGATAAACCACGTCGGTGACGTCACCATGTTTCCGCGTAAACACGCACAATTGCATATTTAGCAAGTCATCAACATTACTGCTACCTATGAACGCTATGAACTATAAATACAAAACGTGAGGCGCAATTAATTTATATTTTAGCAGGAATTGAAATAGAATAATAAACAATTTGCGAACAAAACGTTTCAGTGAACATTCGTATTTACTTGTTCCTTGGCGTATTTCGAATACTAACAGTTGCACTAATTGCACTAATTACCATAGTTATTTTTATATTGTCTTCATATAATTCAAAAGATAAATTCGAGTATAACAAATTTTCTAAGACGCTGTGTGGACTTGTTTGATAAAATAATGACAAATTGGCGTGATGTGCGAGACTTTCTCTCCGTCAAGTACAATATTTGTATTGACTTTAGTTTTCCGCTCTTCATTTGTCTTTTTGCGTAGCTAAAAAACTAGGTCTATGGTTTTAACTGTTTGTATAAAATCGCTTAAATAAAAGCAAAAATACTTATAATTTTAATGTGCCGTAATAAAAATTTGGCCCCCTACAGGGCCGATCGTAACTTTAAAATAGATCTGTGTCACAAAATACGCACGGTTCAGAAGAGCTCCGACTGAGCGTGTAGGTACCTAATTATTGTAAAATGTTCACTTTACTGTCCGTTATCTCTCTGCTCTTAATTTCCCGGGTAAACTCGTGTACTTACGACTCAATAATTAAGATAAACTGCCGAATATAATAACACGATAATAAAACTGATACAAACAGCAACAATGCACACATAAGCAATATTTGCCACGCTTTGCGTTGGCTCCATTTTTGTTTCAATGTTTATTTTGTACAATTAACATTTAATGTTCTCTTAGTATAAATACCTAGAAAATTCTTACATGTTGTCGTTTATTAGTTGAAACGGTTTTTATATAATACTAGCTGATCCGCACAACTTCGTTTGCGTCATGTAAGAGAGAGTGGATCAAATTTTCCCCGTTTTCGGAACATTTTTTGTTGATACTCCGCTCCTATTAGTCGTAGCGTGATGTTATATATTCTATAGCTTTTCTTAATAAATGGACTATTCAACACAAAACTATTTTTTCAATTCGAACCAGTAGTTCCGGAGATTGGCGCATTAAAACAAGCTCGTCAGCTTTATATTATTATAGTATAGATATAGTCATTTGCGGGGATCTGATTCCATTCCCAATGTTGTTATTTAGAATTAAACCACCTTAAGGAGAAAAAACCCTCTATACATGTCAAAGAATCCTTTCGTGAAACATTAGAAATCGGTTCCAAAAACACAATATCGCGTACATATTATAATGAAAGTGGAAGAAGCTAGGCAAGTATGCCAGAACCGTGCCATTTGGCACTCGATACTCTGCCTACCCCGTTAGGGATTTGGCGTGGAGATATGTATGTATGTATGTATTATAATGAAGTTCATCGAAATGGAGTCGAGTGGAGAAGCTCGCTTCATTGAAGTTGTTTATAATCTGCTAAGCGCGGGTGCAAGCTGCTCATGAAGAGGCCGTACTTGCTGCTAACAGGTTTAGTAACTTAACATGTTACATGAATGACTACATGGCTCTGTGTAAAAATAAAGGTATTTTTAACATAGTATTCTTTTTGTAGTAATATTCACAGGTCTATTACGTTTCGTACGTGTCAGGAAACGAGTTCAAAAAGAGATGCACCGACGAAATGCACCGCACGTGGTATAAAATGACTAGCGGGACGATACTCATACATATAGTGCTAATGTTCTTAATTTTGCAAGGTTTACCCACCCTAACGGGAATTGATATATTTTAAAATTTTGGCCAAACGTTAAACAACAGCCCAATATTTTTGAACTTACGGTAATTACAAATATCTATTTGAAACATTCCCTTCTGTCTTCTTGTACGTCTTTATTGTTTATGACGGGTTTATATACAATACAACATTTGAATATTTGATTATCACGTTTTGAAAATTGCAAAAATAATCTTAAAATTCCAATGTGCCCTAATTAAAAATATATTTAGAAGTTTGTCATTCACCCGACTCAATAAAATAAAGTAAATAACTACACCCAGATATTTTTTATTCTTCCGAACCGCTGATTGACCTAATGATTAATAGTAACCGAAAAAAAGATTTCTTAAAGCCTGATTGTCACTTTATTATTAACAAACTCGCTGAGCCGACAGGCGTTGTCCTCTCTTAATTATAAATATTGTTAGTAAGTGGTATAAAAGTTATGTTGCTATGGTTACTTATTTTCCGCATAACTTTCTTAAGATTTTCTTTAATAAAAACCATGTTCTGGCAATAAAAATTACAACAAAAAAGAAGTAGCGAAATCCATCCAGCCGTTCACGCGTGTACCATGACCAAGGAAACAGGGATTAATTTTTTTATATAGAAGATGAAACAATATTTTCCTACAAACTGCTGGCATGTAACGATAATGGCGTTATGTCTAATGCGCGACTCACTCGTCCCGTCACGGTCGGTCATTGTGTCAAGCTTGTAGTACGGAACCGACCTTAACGAAAACCAATTTATCAAGTGATTAGTAAATTTTCCATTTATACCAACACCTGCCGCTTGCTCTGCGTTTATGAAAAAAATATTTGAGAAAGGCGTGCAACTTACATCTGTTGACAAACCTTACACGGGGGCTAAAATATGTATGGTTCGCTAGTTTGCACGCTGCGGGTCGGAGAGAACCAATGAAAGGCAGCGCGGGTTTTGGCTTAGTCTCTTTTGTTGTGGTTGGCTTGCAGAATAAATTGGGGGCAGGCCATCAAGGTCATTGCTGTAGTATTTACGTACCTATTTTGGCGAATTTGGCATTCTACAGGCCCGACCCGACAATGATTTGCACTAACCGCTGTGGGTAGCGAAAACACGCTGTATCGCTCCGAGTATTGTTTGATACTCGCCGAGGTTTTTACAATAAGATTTTTATGTACAAGAAATTTTTTCATCGAGTTAGGTCAGAGAACTCTCAAAGTATATTTTCTGTGTAATCACAAAAATCATATTAGTTAACCGTTATTAAAATTTAGGGAGAATCATCTTTTTAGGATCTGGTACTGCAGACTATTGTTGCAAAGGCATTCAAATGAGATTACAGAAAATGTTATTGTATAATAGTTATATAATTAAGTATTCATTTTATAAAGAACAAATTAATAAGGGTACACAAAATGAGTAATTACTGCTAACTACTTATATCTTAAGAGAATACACGCCAATTTATAAATTGGCGTGGTTAAGTCAAGAATAGAGTTTACAATATTAGTCACTTGTGGAATAAGGTTTCAATGCAGAAAAAACTTGATCTTTTGATGTTTCAATAGCAAGAAACATTCTGTTTCTTTATATAAATAGTATAATTACTAATAGAATTAGCAGACTAGTAGCTATTATTGATAGGATGAACACGAGCCTTGATTGACCATGTCACTGAAATTTAATACATTTAAAATTTGTTGGTCTTTTACGAGATGTTCAAAGAGAGTGCAGCTCATACCAAGTCTGTCGCGTGCTTGACTTGATGAAATTGGATGGATGGAAGCCGGAGGATATAGAAACAGCCACAAAAGGAAGCCTTACCTCAGAATATTTCATTTTCCATCTGTAACGTAAAGTTACTTTCTTATGTCGTATAATCAACATATAATATTAGACAATGTTGATAATTACGTTCTGCTTTTTATCCACGTCCCATAGATCGGAAGATTTTTCTAAATCTTAAAGTGACACTAAATTAATATTTCACCTATTTCGCAAGTTAGTTTCTTGTTGTATAATTAGTCAAGTGTTTGTATCGAAAATATTGATCCGATGAACAATTGGACATTTTTTTATACATAAAACGTTATCTATCAAAAAGCGTTTAAATGTTCGCTCAATGGTTTATATGGATGTCTGTGACTCAGCTATATACTATTGTATTTTTGCGGTATGGCACATTGCCGAAAGTACGGCGCCGAAATCTTTGCTGGGTACGCTCGCTGAAATTTTTAAATGTCATATGACAGTGATACATCCGTCGAAATCTATCAAAGCGAGATTCCGTCGTAAACTACTATTTAAGCGAGAATGGAGATTCAATTTTATTGAGCGCCCCTGATACTATGGGTTATCGTTTCGTTACACATTTCGTTATGATAGATTTCGATATATTCGTAAAATGGTATTCCTTGCACCATAGATGCAATGCATTTTACGAATATAAGTAATGAGTTTACTTTTTAGCTGATGTGAATATAAATCATAATTAAGGGGGCGTCCAATAATTACGTGAGGCGTTTTTGACAATTTTTTGTTCCCCGTCTACCTCTGGTGAGATGTGGTGCGGCTCCCTCCCCCATCCTCCAATCTCAAGTAATATTTTTGAAAATTCACGTTTCTGAAGTATTATTGACAGAAAAAACACATTTTACGTAGAAAATGTTTTAAATTTCTTCTTTAGTAAGCAAGAATCACAGTGAAAATGAAAACAAAAAGAAACTAAAAAAAATATTTATGCCAAATGAGTCCAAGGACGCGTGGCCTTAAGAGTGACTTAAAATCATCATGTCCATGAGATTTTCAGCAAAATCATCTCCTTCAACCTGCCACTGATCTAGGCACTCTTGCGCAGAAGCTCACTAGCTCGTCTTGCGACCTTCCGTGAGGGAAACAAACGAAAGGCTACCCTCTCCCCAACGCGCGGGGCGTACCCACTCCTGAATGCCTCACAAAGTTTATAGATGGCAAGGCAGTATTATTCTGCTTATACGAAGAATGTAACTTTAAATCTTTATATGTATATCAAATTGAATATTTGCTTAATTACTATCAAAATCCGACAAGTTCAGGCAGCGGTACGTTGGAGCGAGTCTGCGGTTGGTTCGCCTCGCACGAGGCACGTCCACGTTGGGCGAGCGGCCTCGTCGTGTCGCGGCTGTTGATGAACAGAGATGTACATATTTTCTGACTATATGTATATGGTGTTACTAATACACCTATGTAAAACATTATTTAATTTTATAACCTTCCTTCTATTTTCTTTTCATCTTAATAAACCATTGAGAACAACTTTACAATCGGAAAATTTAAAGAGTACCTATGATTACACCTTAAAAACCTATATCTATTTAGATAGAAACCAGTGAAGACAATCACCACACATCACAATCAAAGATTGTAGATATTCTTATTAATATGTTTTTTCCTGAATTAAACTTGTAATAAAACAGGCTTTAGCGTGCAATTTAGCATACTATATTTTACGTAGCCTTCTTTTTTTCTCGTTTTCGTGGATTTTACGTTGCTCATTTCAATTGCTTCATATCTCATTCGATCGTTGTACATCAATATTTGTATAGCTCACTGAGGAACAGACTCATCTGCCCTGTTGTGAAAACATGAGCTTGATCCTTGTGGGCCTAATTAAATATAGTTCAAATATTATTAAGTGATTATAATTTTATTATTCATTTTACAGTATTCGCATAACGTGATTGTGTTAAAATATTTTAGGTCCACTGCCAGACTTACAAATTTTAATGGTATCGTAACTCGTAACCTTGTTAGGTACAAAACATGAAAATGCGTATCCCCTTTGAACAACAAAAAATACAATAGGTGAACTCGTGACCGACTCGTATAGAACAGATATAAACATTACGTAAATACGTTTTATTGACTGCGTGAGACAATATCTGTCACATTGCTCTACAATGTATCGCTCGTTAGTTTACAATAACATAATTACTATCTGTAACGTAATAAATAAGGTGTAGTGTAGCGGTTTGGTGCGGCGGTGCAATGGAAGTGCAAACAAAGGTGACATTGGGAACAATGTGCGCCATCCCTCGCCCTCGCGGCCGTCCTCTGCCCTCCCGGCCGTCCTCTGCGCGACCGGTTCGGCCGGTGAAAGCGCGTACCGCCAGCGCCGCGCCGGCACGCTTAGCTACATATATTGCACTTGTTATGTACCTCGCGCCTTGCGCCTTGCGCCTCGGCAGCCGGGGGCTCGGGTACTTAATTTTATTATTCGTTTTGTAATTACAAATAAATAACCCTTTTTTTTTTTGAAGTCTCTTAAAAATAATGCCAACCGTCGCCAACGCCTGACAGATGTCAATCGTAATAATATCGATTATTTTAAACATAATTACGGATGGATGGGTTGTTAAAAATAAATATCGCAAAATGAAAATCAACATTCAATGATTAAAAAAAAATTAAAAAAACCAAATAAAAGATTGTAAAATATTTATCGACGGTTTCCGGGCTATTTGTTTTAAGCGACATTTTTGAACTTTAC
>DWNR01002374.1:0-13173 GCA_018250455.1 Polygonus leo
GAAAGTTTGTTTGTTTGGATGTTTGTCCGTCAATCACGCTGAAACTACTGAACGGATTTTGATGAAATTTGGTATACGGACAGGGTACGGACAGGGACAGCTGACTTGGGTGATAGGATTCTTTTTATCCAGATTAAATGATCCCTTGGGATAAAACAGAAATCTTGATAATCGTCAATCACGCCGAAAGTACTGAACGGATTTTGATGAAATTTAGTATACAGACAGGGTATTAGCAGCCATGGATTATAGGATATTTTTATTCCAATTTAATGCTCCCGTGGGATAAAACAGGAATCTTGCTATTCATCATTCACAACGAAACTTCTGAACGGATCGCGGACCAAATTCCGAGCCGCGGGCACAGCTAGTGAAACAATAATTTTAAAGAAGATATAATTTATAACGTCAATTTTGACGCATAGATCAATGACATATTAAGGTTTGTCCTATACATATATTGTTGTTTAAGTATATTTATATCTTTGTTTATATGGTTGTTAAAATTTGGAAAACAATTGCCACTCATTTACCATCAGGGGGACGACATGCTCGTTTGCAACCTTAAGACGATAAAAAAAACATATCATTAGGTGGACTGTAGCTTTTACCTTAATATGCATTAATTAAATAATCGCGGATAGGTCACGCAGTGCCGGGGGCAAGCGAGTCGATAAATCTTTTCTAAAGATACCATGGCGCCAACTAGAAAGTGCATCGAAACTATATTTAGAAAATAGCTTGTATCTTTGGCCTCTGAAATACTTAATAAGAATTGACAAGAAGTAAGATTAAAGGTCAATTAAAGACTTTATCGACTAAAGACAATCCTATTTTATACTATGACTGTTAGTATACGGTGGTAATCAGGTGGTAGAACTCGTTCAGTTCGTTTGGGGAAGTACCATTGCCACCCTCGTAATCTTCCGTGAAGCAATTCTTGTGTTTCGGTTTGGAGAGGCGTGGTAGCTGGTAGCCGGATATACTCATAAATGAGGCGAACATTTAAGTCCTTAGAGCTAGCATCAGTGATCAAACTTAGGTATAATTCAATCTTATTGAGGATGATCACCGATATCCATAGGCGGCAGTGGCCACTTACCACCAGATGGATTGCATACTCGTTTGCTACTATTATACGAAAAAAAAAAACTTTTCTATTTCCTTCTATGGTCGTCGTTAAAGGAGGAGCTTCTATGTTCGTCCGTATATTTTTTTTACTATTATTATTTTAATATTTTTCGCATTTTTATAGTCATTTTGACTACGAATATTTTGAAAATATACTTTTCATTGCAACGAGTTACGTTACGCCATGACCTTTCTAGGCGCCATTCTTGCTACAGTTAAGGCCGACCGCACTTCTAAACAAAGAGTACTATATGTGCATCAAAATTGTACCTTATTACTTTGTGTTAAAGTACATTTCAGAGTGAAAAATTTAAATGTTATAACGTCTGGTTTTCTTGCGCATACGCACCCTGCGGCCCTTTTAGGGTGACCACGATTTTTTGATTGTTTTGGTCCTTAATTTCTTTTCTATTTTATTCAGTACTAGTTAACCCGGCAAAAGTTATTCTGCCATATAAAATATTGCTGAATTTTTCGTAGGGATGAGCGATTTTCCCGCATTCTAAATGTTGACCAGGCTTAGTATCTATACACCAAAAAAAGTTTCATTCGAATCCGTCTAGTAGTTTTGGAGATTAGCCTGGACAAACAGACAAAATTCAAAAACATTGAAAAGTGTTCTCATACTATTTTAACATCGCCAATTAAATTATCGTAAATATATTCAATGTCCAGAGACACGAATTTTACTGTTTTTTGTATAAATCATATTTTATTGTATAGATGGATATATAATATTACTGTAAAGATGGTCAAAATGACAGAATTGCCACGATGCAATATTAATTATTATTGATTTTTTAATTGATTGATTATTATTGATTAATTAAATACTATTGTACATAGTTTTGTTTTATTTTTATTGTAAAAAGGATAGCAAACGACTATGTCAGACAACCTTATGGTAAGGGTTCAGTGTTGCCTATGAACATTTGTAATCGATTTGAGGTTGACCACAGATGCGTTTCTGCCCAGGAGGGCTAAGTGTATGTTTGAAGTGTTTTCATATTTTATCACTAACAAATAGTTAGAAGCAACACTACATACTACCTATATATAACGCATCCCCAATATTCACGAAATAATTAAATTGAGTTACAACTATTCGTAAGTGTAACTGAGTACTTTAATTTAGAAAGTTAATTGTATCGGGCGTTACTAAGCGAAGCTATATTATCCATGTTATAGATTGGTGTAGTTTTCATCTAATTTTGTACTCTAATCTAATCGACCCGGTAGACTCGGAGCTTTATTTTATTAGGACTCTAACAAGAATATGCGTTTATATCGATCGTACTACTTTACATATAATTAACTATAGAAAATATTCAATAAAAATATTAGCGTACGAATATAGCGGTAATAACGCAGGAGACTAACACACACACATCTTCACGCCAAATCCCTAACGGGGTAGGCAGAGAGTATCGAGTGCCAAACGGCACGGTGTTGGCATACATGCCTAGCTTCTTCCACTTTCTTAACTCTGATAACTTCACTTTCATAACTTCTTTTTTTTACTATTAGTTTCCTGCGGTAACATCGCAGGCCACTAACACTTATTACAAAATCATGGTAGCCCTACCGTGCCCTTTCTGATAGCAATTTGTGATAGGCCTGATTAGAACATTCTCCGGCATGGCCCTCTGTAGAAACGAACGGACCGAATCCGTTGTTTTATTGTGTATTGTCATGTAGCAATCGAAACCATGGAATATATTATTAACTAGCTTCCGCCCGCGACTCCGTCCGCGCGGATGTCGGTCTTCGCGTGGATGAAGATTTATTTTTTTTCTGCGTATTTTTCCAGGATAAAAAGTATCCCATTTTATGCCCAGGATAATAAGGTATAATTATACCAAGTTTCATCGAAATCGAACCGTTAGTTTTCACGTGATGCCTGAACATACAGACAGACAGACAGACAAAAATTTTTTTAATCACATATTTGGGTTTGGTATCGATCCAGTAACACCCCCTGCTATTTATTTTTTCAATATTTTCAATGTACAGAATTGACCCTTCTACAGATTTATTATATGTATAGACTAGGATTCGCTTGCGGCTTTGCTCTTATTTTTATAGTTTCAAATGTTTCAATTAGTAATGTAACTCTTATAGTCTGAATAGTATGTCACCATCACGGTGATGGACAGACCGACATACATATGATGCATTTGAGGTTTAGATATGTTTAATTTAAATTTTATAGATCAAGTGGTGTTCAAGATTTCGTGTATAATTAATTTATTAACATTAAAGCGGTAAAGTTTGTCAGGGGGTAGAACTCATGTAGTTCAACCAGGGAGGTACCACTGCCACCCTCACAATCCTCCGTGAAGCAATTTATTGTGTTTCGGTTTGGAGAGGCGTGGTAGCCGGATATACTTACAAATGAGGGGAACATCTTAGTCCTCACGGATGGTAGTAATGCATTTGTAACGGTCAACCTTGTGTCAATCGTACCTACTTGGGGACGACTACTAATGTCCATGTACGGCAGTGACCTCTTACCAACAGGTGGACTGCATGCTCGTTTGCTACCACAGAGGAACAGTTTTGACAGGCATTACTTAGGCTTGGTTTTGCATTTATCCGGATTTAACTTTTGGCATCGGAACGCGCCTGGATATCCATAGTCCTGGGTCCAAAAATTATTCGACACCACTCACTAAACATTGGGTCAGTTTTCTTATTTAATTTTATTTTGTTATGTTATAATATTGCACAATGTAAACTTATAGCATTAAAAAGTAATAATATTAGTACTGGTACGGGTTTTGCCGACCGAGAAGCAGCCGGGATAAAGAGGTCCGCCTCGAAGCCTGAATTTCCCTCTCGTCCTTTATCATTCTGGAAGACATTACCGCAGTTTCAGTTAGAACGTTCCTACAATGATGTAATTTTTGGAAACCTTCAGTCCAGAATGTCTTAGATCATTAATTTTTTTGAATACGAATCACTGTGCCCACTATGCTACAAAAATAGCAAGTGTTATTATTATTGTATCATAATTAATGTACCTTAATACATACACACACATCTTCACGCCAAATCCCTAACGAGCTAGGCAAAGTTGTGGTATACTTGCCTAGCTTCTTCCAATCTCCTCATACAAACACGCCGATTTCGGAGACTCTTGACACCTCCTTCAGACAGCACACGATCAACTCGATCATGAAATGTCAGTCTGGGTCCCCAAATAATAAAGTATTAATCTACTTAATAAAGCGGGTTTACTTTAATTTATAGCAACAAAACCACAATACGTACAAACAATGTATAAATAAGGCGACCCGCGATAACCCGGGCCGAAGTGTGCCATATAACGATAACTCCAAGGCTACCATGCAGTTCAATGGATTATTAATTTGGTATCGTAACTGCGTCAATTAGTATAGCAGTGTAGCAATTGTTTTTTATCGTATAAAGGTAGCAAACGAGCATGCAGTCGAACTGATGGTAAGTGGTCACTGTCGCCCATGGACATCAGTAATCATCTCAAGCATGATTCGAAGAAATCATACCTAAGTTTGATAACAGATGCGTTGCTACCCTGAGAACTAAGATGTTCGTCCCGTGTATAATTGTAGCTGGCAACCACGTCTCTTCAAACCGAAACACAAGAATTGCTTCACGGAGGATCATGAGACCCTCATGATCCTCCGTGAAGCAATTCTTGTGTTTCGGTGGTAACTCCCCGGTGGTATACCCGACAGTGGTAACTCCCCGGTCGAACTAAATGAGTTCTACCACCTGGATATACATACATTCTACACTCACACGATTCCTTGTGCCATGTGTGCCACTGACACTCACAAGACAATTGCACAAACATTCATAGTCAGCACAGATATCCACATTCATTCATTTTCATATTTTCTCCAGAGCAGAAATCTAAATTTATTAATCGTATTTTCTGTGTGACTGGTAATCGAAACTGGGACCCGCTGCGTGTCAAACCGGTATGAAGACCGCTGTTTCATTAAATTATATACCATATATAAAAACAAATATCATAATGATTTGTTTTTTTTAAACTAATGTTTAATTAAAGCAACAGATCATAGTGCTGCTGCTATAATTAAGATTAGTTAAAAAAAAAAAAACAAAACATTATTTTCGTCATTAAAAACTATATTATTCACTTTTTAAATCCAATCGTCAAGATACATCCCATCTATCTATTTAATACTGATCTATTTAATACATATATCTATCTTTTAAAATATTCTCATTCAAACATTGATCGATGTAAATATTAATTGTTGTCTTTTGTGTTTCGTTATGCTGTGGAATTTCGCGTTGCAAAAATTAACACAGAAAATTTCAAGCGCAAAAATATCAGGTATATTTGAAGAAAGGGCCACGTGACCCCCACATTTATTGACCATAAACAATATTCATGGATTTTATCCATTTCGTGAACCCCTTTAATGATGTTTAGTAAGGCCAGAGAAGAGAGTCAGCCGTTTAAACGCGATATAAATTACTTAGTCGAAAGAGCCCTGTTTTCCCGAGACACGAAAAAACTTCTACAATCATCCCTTTTTCCTGGTTCCCGCTAGGACGCTCGTTTACATTGATCCGACTACTCGCGCAAGTATTAAAGGCAAGTCATCGTTCAGAATAGTAGAATGATACGAGTAGAATGATTATTACCATGTTATGCAGTTTTAAAAACTACAAATAATAACTACTATTTGATTTTTTTTATATGATTAATAATTAAGATTAAATATAAAAGCCTAAAGCTTTGTTAATAGACACATCGTTAATAGACAATCAGCTTACAATAATATATATAATATATCATTAAAATTAGTTTATAATAAATGTTATTATCAATCCATAATAAGACACTGCCTGTTCGACTACTTTAATTACGTAAAACAATCTTGTTATATTACCAGGCATTTGCTTAGTCACTTGGACGACTTATAACTGACTATGGAGTCACCCGTAGGGACATGCCCTTTTAACAAAAACAACTATTAGTATCCCAAAGCAGGAACAGGTCCACTCTTTCAAGTTGTAGAATGATGTTCAACATTATTTATTTTACTATCATAGCTTATAACGATTATAACCAATCAAAAATCAAAATCCAAAAATAAAAACACAAAATTACACCACAGTGCAAACGAACCTCGACATCGTAACAAAAATAGAGTGCAAAAATTTCTCGATAGAACTTTTCCTTGGGCCACTTCTACCTGCCGTAAATATATTCCCAACGTAAACAACAGATGGGCAGCTATCCCGTAAACACGGGATCAAAGAGATCGGCGCCGCATACGTCTTGTTCCTATTGATTTTAACTAAAAACACTGCGACCTCAATTCAATATGAAATTGAATTGTTTTTGCCCTGCTTATGACCGCTACGAAACATGTCGACAAAAAAAATGAATGCTGAAAAAAATAAAAATAATAGAAAGAGACAACAAAGATAAAAATGGCGTTTATATATGTTTTTACATTTTATCTTTTTCATACTGAATTCAAAATTAGAATTTTATATTACGAACTGTTGTAGGTAGTCACTCGTTTTTAACAGAATATAATATATTACTATGGCCGCAACAACAAGACATATTAAAAGTAACAAAAAGTAAAAATAAATAGGGAAAAGCCTTATTTATTTGTATGCAAAAAAATATTATATTTTGAATCATATCTGCACTGTTAACATTTTTAGAAACTATGTGATAGTATAGCTGCTATAACAAATAACAAAAGTAAATAATAAAGCTACTTTCAAGAAGTATTTACTTCCAAATGTAGACATACGTCTTGTTCCTATTAATTTTAACTAAAACCTCTATATAATATGCCGATAGGTTTTTGCTACAGTTAAACTATATCCGTATATAGTCGCCGCATAAAACATAAAAAAATAATACAACACGGCAAATGCTAAGAAAAATACTTTTAAAAGTGTGCCAAGAAAATCTATGATATTACTAACAACTTCAAAGTATTTTTAAAAATAGAATCTGTGTAGTACAATGCCATTTAGTAGTATCAATTATGTAGTACAAGGTGGTAGAACTCGTTTAGTTAGACCGGGGAGGTACCACCGTCACCCTTATAATCCACTATGAAGCAATTCTTGTGTTTCGATTTAGATAAGCGTGGTTGCCGGATGTACCTACTTATTATACACGAGACGGACATCTTATTCCTCATGGGTAGTAACGTATTTGTGATCTAACTTAGGTATGATTTAATCGTACTTGGGGATGATTACTTATGTCCATGAGCGGCAGTGACCACTTACCACCAGGATGCTATCTTTATACTTTACTAGCTGACCCGGCAAACGTTGTTCTGTCATATACAATACTTGGTGACGCCCACTTCGCAGAACTTTAACAGCAGAAATCGTAATATTTTAATTGCGTTTAACTTCAAAACCAAACGTCCAATTTTAGTCATTCAAAGACCAAATATTATCTACAAAAACTGTACTTAGTGATGAAATAATTTATTTTGATAAGGATTAATAGCATGAGAAAAATAAACGCGTTTAAATGTAGTCCGAAAAAAAATCAAGATTTTGAAAATAAAAAAATGGTTGTTGTGCCTCAGTCGACACAGATAGTTATAGTGTGTTGCGGACTTTTATGTAGATATTTATAAGATCTACAATTAATGCGAACATTTTATGGTTTTATCTTTTATAGTTTAGGCAGCGTACGCAAAAAATTAAAAAACATTGAAGAGTGCTCTAATACTATTTTAACTATTGACGGATGACATATATATTAGCTGTCCAGTAGTTTTTGAGCCTATTCATAACAACCAAACAAACAAAGTTTTCCTCTTTATAATATTAGTGTAGATAAAAAAAGTACACACGAGATCAAAGAGATGGACATCATACTCGCATAGAACAATTGCGATTGCCTATAGTTTTTTTTCGGTTCCAAATCCAAGAGGTTTTAATACTCGGAGGTTTTCACCACCCTGTCCGACCGTCCGCCCATCATACACCATTAGGTGCTTACATTTGAACAATAGAAAACATTCTGATTGTAATGCATCTATGGTCAATCTCCCGTATGACTTGAATCCTATCTCTGGTCTTGCATGTCTGTACGTTTACATAGGCAGTGACCACTTACAGTTTAAAATAAAATCTTATAATTATTTCAGCATAAATTCGACAAGTCATTTGAGTGTAAAGTGCAAGAACGATCCAAAACTTTAATACCAATAAATTTTAACTTAGATGTAATTGAGTCGAACGTGTTTTGAAAGATATAGTTTAATAGCTCACTAGCAGTTATATAACGCCCCAAGCAAGCTAGAAACAGTCCTAAATCAAAATACTTTTATTAATATCGCAATCGTGATTCCAGAAAAATTTATGAACAAATGTGACAGGCGTACGCCTGAGCTTAAATTACTACTTGAACATAAACATAAGGGTTTTGTTGTAATGAGAGCGAGTTACGAATTTTAAGGGCTAAGCGATAATAAAAAAGGACATAACACAATGTAATTATTTTCATGCTCGCGGCCTTTTTATCGGTTAATTATAAACTGATAAGTGACATTCGATAACTATTTCAAAGGGGATATGCAAAATATTTTGAATGACCAACGGTTCATGGCAGGCGAATTTATAGAATGTATTTATACAATGTATCAGTACCTTCGTAAAGCTCGTATAAGGGAATTGGTTCAAAAACATTTAATTCATTCAACAATCGGATTTAGTATGAAAGATCCGACGTTTTTTTCGACTGAATGAATTAGTACAAAAGAAAGAAAGAAAGACATTTAATTTACCAAGTTGCTGCATCCAGTAACCTAATCATAACAGTAACACGCAATAAAACCTTTACTCTAAACATTCTACTGGTACAGCAGCCAGTGACAAAAAAAAATTGGCACACAGTTTATTACTTGCATTATTAACACAAGATATATAATATTTATTCAGATTTCTTTCTGTACAATATACTGATAACTAAAAAGACTATTTTAAACTTATACTGTGTAAATTTGTCTAGATACATGATGTTCTAAGTGTTCACTGCCGCCTATGAGCATTTGGAATCTCCAAGTACGATTGAATCATTAATGTGGACCGTAAGATGTTCGCTTTGAGTGGCAATTACTAAATAAGAACATACAAACGAAGACATCTTGAAGCATTTATCGTTTCACCGCTTGCAGTGGAGCAAGTCGGTAAAATATTCATAAGTTTCGTAACTCAATACACCGGTTGTCTACCAAATAGCCTACGACAGTTTATTTACTTTCTGGCACCATAAAAAGATTCTCGATGCATCGTCCGATTCGAAGTACACTTACAAATAAAAGTGTTAAAATGGTATTTATTTTACTTTTAGTTCATGTTCTCTGAAACATTCAGTTATGATCCTAAATAAATATATGTGTTTTGAAAAAGTGTCATTGACAAGTACATTTAACCGCCAGGTAGTAGAACTCGTCCAGTTCGACCAGAGAGGTCAGATCAGAGAGGACTACCTCATAATCCAGCGTGGTAAGGTGTACCAAGCAAGGAAAACATCTTAATCCTCAGTGGTAGGAACGCAACTTGGAGTTTACAAATATCCATGGGCAGCAGTGGTCCTTTAGCATTAGGTTGACTGCATGCTTGTTTGCTTCCTTTATTCGAAATAAAAAAGTCTTTACCGGTGAAAGTGCATCTCTAGCTGATCTCATGTCGATAAAATTAGCAACCCTGTTAGGTATTGATAGGTAGTAACTATTATCAGATGAACTGCAAGTTCGTTAAGACAATTAACCAGATATTATAGACTGTTTTGTTCCTGTTAAGTAATTCCTTCATATTCGTTCATATTAGAAGTAGCAAACAAGCAAACAATACATATATTAGTCTATGCCCACTGCTGGTGACATCTGGCGGTCATCTATTAGAAGTTGGTCACAAATATGTTGTTACTCCTGAAATAGATTCTCCTATTATATATATGTAGGTATCTTATGTGACAGGTAACTTATCTGACCAAAACAAATCGTTTATGCCACTACTAATACATTATTAATGTTGTTTATCACAATGTGCATGTGCTATCAGCATTATAATTATTAATTTTATACACAAACTGTTTACATTGCTATGATTGGTGACTTCCAGTTTTGTTGTTCAAAAATACTTGTAAAGCAATAATTATTTTCAATTCATTCATTTTGAAAGTGGATTATCTCGCATTACGTTAGCATGAATACATCTTCAATTGTCGATAACGATGTCAACAGATATCCCGTGGGTTAATGATACGAAACGATGAATGGTAGTTAAATTGGATCTTGTTTCCTGATTCTATTTATAACGACTACCTGTTCCTATGACTGCTCTTTGTGTGTTTTTATAGCACAGACTAGCGTCGCTCGTGGATTCACTTGTTAGTACACATTTTTTACAATAATTATGTATTTAGCTTCAAATATGATTTGCAAACAAATTTTCTCCTTAATTTGGAATACCTAATTCTATCTTATGACAGGGAATTAAAATGTAGCCCTAACTACCTCAATAATACAGGCAAGATTTTAATTTTGATAAGCGTTGATATTGAGTTGTATAATAAAAAAATAACGTAAAATCTACGAAAAACAGGATTATACATAGAAGGACCTAATGAACATGCAGTCCCAAATTTTGAATTTAGAATTTTTCTAATACTAGTTGTATATGACAGTTTATTTCTTTTGGGGTCCATGGCAAAATTAAGTCAAATGATTGACCGTTTGAACTATTCGCCTTATCTTTTATTTGTGGTCAAACTCAGAACATCCAGAATTTTATATAGGGCTGGGTGGAATAAATAAATAAACTAAATAAATGACTCGTCGACTCTACTTACCCTGATGATGCTCCATTTTGGAGCGAAACACGTGTTGGTGATGGTATGTATGTTGGTATATATTTTATTTTCTGTAGTGCATGCGTCCTTTGTGGGAGGGAGGGCGGTACATAGGTACTGCATGTCTCAAAAATATATACCATCATACATGGTGCACGCGGATTGTTGTGAAGTAGTTCTAACCTAACTTTAAATAAATAAACACTTTCCGAGCCAACTGTACCTGGGTATGGTGCCTCGCGCCACATGTCACGGCCATAACTTTGGGCGACACCGCCCACGGGTGGACGTGTTGTACGTAATTATACCGACGAACCGACGAACTCTTATTTATGTATGTACATACATGTCAACGTATATGGATGCAGTAGCGAGACTATCGACTGGTTATAAAATACTTATGTATAGTAATGGTTTGATTATAATTTTATTATAATTATAATTATAGTATAGATCGTTATTTAAATCGGTTTGTGTGGTTTAGGTGTGAGTTTTTGATTGAGAAAAGTTTGAGCTATAGTCCGCTATGGTGATAATATTTTAAGTAAAATTACCAATAAGTCAGGAACCATTGATGGAAAATACATAATAAAATATTTACATTTATTGCATCAAAATTTGTATATAAGTTTTTGCATGTTCATGCCAAGATACATATTCATTCATTCAATGAAAGTCAGTGTAAAATTATTTTCTTGGTGGATCTTTTACGGATCTTTTACCTTATTAATTTATATCTTATTATTTATACATTGATGAAATTCTCTTTAGGTTTATTTTATACAAGCTGTGCCCGCGGCTCTGTCCCACCACTTTGGGGTTGAATTTTTATGTCCTAAAACATGGCCGGGGGTCTTCTCGACAGATTAGTAAAGTTTGCATCAAAATCCGTTCAGCCATTTTCACGTGATGCGCGGTCAAATAAACAGACAAACAGATAAACAGACAAACAGACAAAAATTCTAAAAACTGTTAAAACGTGTTCTGTTATCGATTCTAAATATCCCCAGCCATTTTTCTTTCGAATATCTTCCATGTACAGACTTTTGACCCTCTTTAGCTTTATTATATGTATAGATAGATTTCCTGAAAAATTCAAAGGTCCAAGTTACACTAAAAAAAGCAACTTTTATTCTGGACACACATTAAAAATGAAAGAAAATCAGTGGCAATAACTATGAAGATCACGCACACTGATATCGATTGAATAAAAATTAAGATCCGTATTCGTATCCGCGGATCTTGACTCCAAATATCTGTGTTCGGATCTATAACCACGGATATACTTTTGTATTATTCGGCAAATCATTACATATAAATTGATTTTCTCAAACAATATTATATTGTTTAAGATTTGTCAGGGGAACTAGACCCCCATCAATCGCGAGGCCCTGTTGATTATCGCTGAACGAGGAACGAGGGTGTCCCACCAATCCATCCTGGGTACTTGTTCAACGTGGCTCATAATATACACTGTATTTTTTTCTTTTACAGATGGTGCTTTTTACAATCGCCAGGCGGTGGAACTCGTTTATTTTGACCGGGGAGATACCACCACCTCCCACATAATCCTCCTTGAAGCAATTCTTGTGTTTCGGTTTGGAGAGGCGTGGGTACCGGCTATACTCATACACGAGGCAAACTTAGTCCTCAGGGGAAGCAACGCGCTTCTGATCAAACATGGGTAGGTATGATTGAATGGTCCTTGGGGATGATTATTGTCCATGGGCGGCAGTGACCACTCACCATCAGGTGGACTGCATGCTCGTTTGCTAACTTTATACGATAAAAAAAACATCAAACAAACATCCGTACATCCACGTGGGCGTTACACGAGCCACCATTAGTACAGTACTACGTAGTACTACTTATCACACCTATCACACCCGACACCCGACACGTGCCCGATATCTGTATTGTTTATGTGCAACTCGGAAATTCTGCTTACAATGTGTGAAGTGCGCAGTAGCACTTACAATATCGAAAGAAAGTTCTCGAAGGAAAAGATCATGGCAAGTGATTCTTCTTTTTTTTTGTTTTTTTTTTTTTTATATATTAAAGTAGCAAACGAGTGTGCCGTCCACCTGATGGTAAGTGGTCTTTTTAACACGCTTATATTAGCTTCACTTGTATGTATGTTTGTTTGTTTGTTTGTTTGCTTGTTTGTAACTGAC
>DWNR01002375.1:0-13169 GCA_018250455.1 Polygonus leo
TACTTCAACAACTATACTATTATACTCGCTTTCATTACTTGCTTGCTGTCTTCACCTATAATTGTAATGGCACTTAACTATTTTCTTTGTATACATTGTACTGCTTGTTGCTTCCAATTGGTGTACATTATGTTGGTGATCATAATAAATAAAATAAAAAATAAAAAAAATAAAATATGTATAACGTATCTAGGATGCACTTTGGGGAGTATCAAAGAGTATTAATATACCTATACAGTTAAATTAATAATATGCCATAATATATAACGAATCAGAGCTTAATCGATTATTTGAGTGATTGTTCTTAGCCAATATCATTAATAAAATATGGTCTATATGGTAATTCATTTTCCGTTCCGAAGCCTAAAAAATACTCGTATTCCTCAGGGTTAGCAACGGTTACATGAGTCCCAGGTATGACTTAATTCCATTCGGGTTAGAAACAAATTCTCATGGGCAACAGTAAACTTGTATTGTAATATTGCTTGTTATTGCTTGGTAAAACTTTGCTTTAGCTTCGCCAGATGGTGGAACGCGTTTAGTTCGACCGGGGAGGTACCACCGCCACCCTCATAATCATCCGTAAAGCAATTATTGTGTTTTGGTTTGGGGAGTCGTGGTTGCCGGCTACACTTACCTATACTCGAGGCGAACATCTTAGTCCCCAGGGGTAGAACGCATCGGTGATCAAATTTAGGTATGTTATCATCGTACGTGGGGATGATTACTGATGTCCATGGGCGGCAGTGACCGCTTACCATCAGGTGGACTGCATGCTCGTTTGCTACCTTTTATTGGATAAAAAAAACTGCTAAGATGTATCCAGGCTACCTTCGCAAGGGAAGACGTAGCATTAAAAAAATCCTTCGTTTTATCGCCTGTCATCATTATTTTGAACGTTCTATTTTATTGACAGTGACATATTTTTTTGACAGTTTCACTTTTTACAAATTTGACATTAGTTATTCGAAGTCTGAAATCTGAAATAGTCGTTTTTATTCCTTATTTGCATGTATTTATAAACGGATTTAAAGAAATACATGAAAGTTATCTAACAATTATTTTATATCGGAGTCTTGCACATAAGTCAGTTACGAACAGCAGCTGAATTGTATCACATTATGAGATTGTTTTGTATATTTGTAACTTATTGATAAACTATGGTAAGGAACAGTAGTGTGGTGAAGGATTATAACTTTATGCATTCGTTCTAATCCCAACCTATTTACATGTATATTTTAAAATATCAGTAAAAAGAAAAGAAACACGTAAAATATCATATTTGAAACGAGTCTTTATTTAGTTTTTACCTTTTAAATCTACGTATAATTGTGTTCACAGACTGATTTCGAAATGAATGAGGCGTTGGCCTCATTAGAAATGTTGATGTCAGAATTTTTCGCGCCTTCCACGAGTAATTTTAGAAAGAGAGAAATTGAGAACATGCTGGAGAACTTTTCCAACAACAGAGATTGTTGGAAGCACTGCTTACTATTCCTGCAGAAATCACAGAATGAATATGTGTTGATGTTTGTATTAACAACTCTAGAGGTAAGGGAATTCACAAAATATTATATTTATTTATTTTTGATTCCATTTTCATATTAAAACTGTCTGTGTATGTACATTAAAGTACTATTAATTAATTTTGTAGAATTATTCCTGACAGATAATGTCTGTTTCTTTGTTTATACAATAATAATAGTTTTATGTCAATATGTTACAAACAAAATTATGCAGTAAAAGACAAAATAAAATACGGTAGGTATTTTATATAGAATGTGATTACTACTTTTAGTATGAGCATTTGATTTACTTGTGTAGATGTATTGTATTTATTAGTATTGATGAAGTTTATATCATAAATTGAATTTTTAAAATAATTTCTATATTTTTTATAAAAATAACATTACTTTTATGCAATTTGGTTTGCCAACAATATCTTTTTGATTTAGCTTTTTAACCAATCAATTATTTGTATAATACAAATGTGTATGAAATTTAAATATAATTTTTAAGTTTATTTTTATTTAATGGACAGACAGCCTAATGCTGATGTGTCCATATCTCCACTGGGCACTTTTTTGATCCATTTGTCCAAGTTTTCTATAAATTCATTGTCCACAATAGGCAGTCCATGTCTATGACACTTTGTGGTTATTAGTGTTTACTTATAAAATGTAAATCCATAATTGGCTGTAAGTTTTATACATAAGCTACTATATATGTACTACTAAGAGCTGTGGATTTTGTTCAAAAATAAATAAATAAATAATTAGTTCCATACAGATAGGACCCACATGTTAATGAAAACATACATTTACTTATTTTACCTCTTTGATTAATCAGTGTTAAATGCTTTTTCCAGAACATAATCAATAGAAGATGGATAAGTATTAAAGACAATGAGAAGGTGGAGATTAGGGCAATATTGATGAATGAGTTGATGGCTAAACATGAAGTACTGCCCTATTTTATCCGTAATAAATTAGCAGCCCTTATGGTCAGCATAGCTCGATATGACTGGCCACATCTGTACCCAGATTTTTTTAACCATATTGTAGAGGTGGTGTATCAATTTTTTAATTTTGAATATTAAAATATATTTTTTAAACATAATGCAGTAGTAATTGTACATATTCACTTGAAGTGTTTAGTTATTTATAATATGAATTTACAATTTTGCTACTGCTTGAAATACATTAATGGAATAATATTGATTGTTCATAAATACCATATTTTCCAGAGAATGTTTACTTTAATATGAGACTAGCTTTTACTCGCGACTTTGTCCGCGTAGAAGTCGAAAACCCCTTGGAGGTAGAATTTCGAAAAATCCTTTCTTAGTGCTCACTTAGATCATGAAGGGAACCCCTGTACCAAATTTCAAGTTTCTAGGTCCAGTAGTTTCGGCTGTGGGTTGATATGTCAGTCAGTTAATCAGTTTTGCTTTTTATATATTATATAGATCAGGTAATAAAATATGGTTCTAGTAGTAAGTCCACGATAGTACAATTGCAACAAATTGTGCGTCGGTCAAACAGGTGTACCTGTCGATCAATCTTAGTCTAATCAAATACAAAATGTGACCATCTCATTCCTCGGGTAGCTACTCATTTATGATCAGCTTCTAATATCAACCATCTAAAATGTTTTGATTGATAGGAATATTCCTAGTAACACCTAATATTAGCTTACCATTTTACATTAACCTTCCCCCATGTTCCAGTCCTTTGTCATGTTTCCTTCTTCGAGGGTTCTCATGAAAATTGCCAGTTTATTAAGGAGCTGGCGAACAAAACGTCGTAATTACAAAATTACACAAACACGTTTTTTTTGTGAAATTGTGTTCATCTATTAGCTCTTCATCTATTATGAAAGAAACAGGAAATAAAAGGTCTACAAATAGTTTAAAAACGGAGCTAAAGTTGACGATTTCTAAAAAAATCTAAATAAAAATACCATTTCAAAAATATTCTTTTAAATATAAATCAAAACTGTAGAAGTTATTTAATTTTTCAACAAAATACTAATATACACACACGAAAAGATATTGAAATTCATCATTTGATGTAAATTATATAATAGATTTACTCGTATCATCGGTTTTAATAGGGAAATTTAGTCAATTTCATTCAAAACGTAATAAATGTCGATTAATTTCAATCAAAATGGGTTAATTGCAAATTTGTTTTGTCTATATTTAATTTAATTTTGGGTTTAGAAATTTGAAAACATCGTATGTTGAATAAAGATTTAACAGTCAAATTAATCTCAAAATCACAGCTCCACACATGGACAAGATAGCAGGATATCAGTTTTTTGGCTCTACTGTAAAATTGCTCGCCAGCTCCCTCCATTATATCGACTACATAATCAATTGCTATTTCTGTAATATAAAAATGATTTTGTTTTGTTTGTTCATTCCTTATTATTTGTTATTTATGGACTTGAAGTGTATCAAGTACGTTAATAGGAATTCTAAAGTTCAATTTGAAATTATATGATAAAAAAATATCATAAAACTGCGATTGCTTTATTTATCCATGTGGGTTGCCATACGTCTGCAGCGCAGCTACTTGAGTTATGAGTAAGTACTAAAATCGACAGAGAAAAATATTTCACACCAATGTCATCATGACAAACATCAAAATTAATGACGATTGCATTTCATGTGCAAGATGTTGGTATTATTATTATGCTCAACAACGTATACTCTCAAAACTCATTCCTCTCGTCTACAGTAGTGCTACACGCTGATTAGCACAAAAGAAGAAAATAGTTGCACATTATTCAATTCACGGATGGACGCAATTTTTTTGATGCTATTCTGGGTTTAGGTTATGGGTTTCTGTACCTACATAATACCTAATTACCCAGGTGACCATTAGCTCCCGTATAACGACGTCAACGTCAACGAATTCAAGACGGTGGAATGTATATTGAGGCTCAGGTCTTTAGTTAACTTTTTGAAAGGACTCTATTTTATTATTTTTATAGATGAAGAGGCAATGCGATATTGAAGAATTTTGCTCCACAACAGAATATATTTTTTATAATTTACGAATTATCTATTTTTACGCATTAAAATTTTAACACAGCGGTGGGCAATTTTTTTGCTATTAAGGACCGCAAGATGGCAAATAAAACAACGGTGGGCCGCACTTGTTTCTAATTTACATAATAAAGTACTGTTACACCTTCAGTATTTTGTCAATATCTTATTCAGGACAAGCACTAACATTGTTTAGTTTTTTTCAAGTACACGCACTCTTTATTACCAATTTTGAGTAAATATTGAATAATATATACGTAAAAACCGGAAGAAAAATAACCGCAAGTATATCCGCGGGTTGCTGGACGCATATTTAACAGCGTAAACTGGTAAAAAACATGATATAAAAGTTTTATTACCTAAGATCTGAATTAGTAATATACTTATACAAACTTACAAACTTCATTTCAAAATTTGCACCCACGTAATGCAACAATTTACCAATATATTTGTTTCTATCATGAAACAAGTCACGTTTCACTTTATTATCCGTGTAGGATGTCTTCACGTCTTACTATAGGAACTATAGGAAACGATCTCGACACGTGAAAAGTTTGTTACTGACATCTTATTGACATGACGACGTTATTTATTTTTGTTTGAATGTTGTGTCTATGTGAGGCGTAGTACCGTGCAAGAGTATCGCCAATGTTTCTGTACGACATACCGGTAGATTCCGTCATTGCTCTGATTTAGATGTGACGCAATCTTCGTATTTTGCCAATCGCAGACTTCGTTCATGCCATTCATGACTGAAATCTCTCTCAGTCACGCTTGCACGTGTATCCAATATCCGTCATGTAGTTTGCTGATTTCGAATTAGATTTAAGAGCTTCTTCGTATCGAACTACGGAATATATTTTATGTGTCGTATTTACTTGTTTTATGAACTTTATTGTCATTTATTGAGTAACATAAGATTTATTATTATTATTTATTAATATAATGTTACATGTGCTGCCTTTGTTACAACAATTTAAAATCCATCCGGATGTTTTATAACTAACCACTAGTTTTTCAAATAGTTCTTTATTTATATATAACAGTTACTATCAATCGTATTTATTTGAAACTAAATAATTTGTGTAAACACATACAGTTAAATGTATGGACATGTGTTGTCTCGTTGATTGACATAGATTGAGCTGGATATATTCGCACATTGTGATATAATCCAGTTAAAATATCAAATAGAACGTTCATCACTTTTTTTCTAACATATTTATTATTGTTGCCGAATTTTAAATACTTCGGTAGGTAGTTTGGATAACGGACTGTTACTGAATAACATTATTTTTATTTTTAAAGATATGTATTTTCTTTACATCAATATTTCGATTACGAAACAAACACAAAAGTATTAAAAAGTTTACATAACAGTTCACCACTAAAAGAACCGGAAGGTTAAAGTTAAAAAAATGTCTAGTAATAGATCTACTAAACTGTGTGGAGTTCTTTTAAATATACTGATGCTAGTATCCAACAAAGAGTTTGTTTTATATAACTCCTATTAGCCACTCGTAGAATCCCTCCCCACCTAAGAGCGCAGGGAGGCTAGAATTTCCATTTAATCCTTGCTATGGAAGAAAAACAAAGTGCGTAATTCAAATTCACCCAAATAAGAATATTATTAAAAACTCGATCATTAATGCTATTATCAAATACTTATAAGATATTCTGCTTCTTCGAGGAATAAATCTTAAAGCCATACTGTTACCATTCGTTACCTTTAGAAGTCTGAATGTTTTTGGCATCTAAGATTTTTTATTCAACATCTGCCGTGGAGTTGTACCAAAAACTATTTCAGGTGCTGGCAAACCTGTTGTTACGTTGCTTTACTAGGGTTCCGTACCCAAAGAGAACCAACGGGACTCAATTACTAAGAGCCGTATTAGTAAAGTGCATTCAAGATTGAAATCGAACTTGAGGGCGGCTTTAAGCTTTGCTGTGCGATCCTTCAACTGTACGAAGGCTTTATGAAGTGGGATCCTGTATAAGAAAATTTCCCGAAATGTCTGATGCTTTTTCTGGAACTGTGAAGAAAACTACTTTCCAAATGGTCACAAAGCCAGCTGTTGATACGGAACACTTCCTGTGAAAGTCCAAATCACACGGTTACTATTGTACAGAACAGTTTTGGTATTGTATTGTATATAGTTCAGCATGCCAACAATGATTAAGTTTATTTCGCGTTATGTTGGTATTTGACAGGTGTCAATGACGAGGTACGAGTTTGGCTTGATCTATTTCGTCTACATTATTATGTGTATTGTATAGATAATACAATAAATACAATTATTTAAAAATTCGGCATTTTAAATTTGCCTATTACTTGATTGAAATTGTTTTTTGTGTTTTGGCCATTATTTAAATAGCTATATAGTTTTCTCGCTACTGCGATTCCAGCATTAATTAATATCTTCTGATTATCTTACGAACATTGAATTTAGTACACAAACGTACAAAAGAGAAAATGGTTAAGCTATTTTTCATCGTTTAAATCTGATAACCTGATATCGCCTTTAACTAACTACAGTTATAAATACAGTAATAGTTTAAGGATATCTTTATCTTTTCCCAATTTTTTCCCAATTCTTAAAGATAATAAAAATAGCTGAATTGACTATACAGGAATATAGTAAGTATATAAGTAATCTTCTTAGTTAACTACCATCATCTCCAAGCAGCTACTCTCACCACCACTGATCATCTCGTCTCCTGTCCTGGCTTATCCTTGACATTTTATCTCTCACAATTTATCTGCAAGTCTACACCTTCACCCGATTATTAAATAATTACTATGTATTTATTTATTGAATAAGACAAAAGATACATAAGATAGTATAATTCGTGCACCTTAATCGACGAGTTACCACCGACACCCCATCATCCTCTATGAAAAATTTTTTGTATAGGTTTGGAGAAGCCTTTTTGTCTGCAGTACTTACACACAATGGTACACTTTATGGATAGCAACGCATCGCTGGTCAATCACAGGAATGATTTAACCATACTTGGGGTTGATTGAAAATGAACGTGTGCGCCTCTGACTCCTTACCATCAAGTGGTCTGAAGGCATGTTTGTTATTTATAACTACAAAAACAGGCAAATAGTAGATATCTACGAACAGAGCATCAAAATAATAAATTTTCGACTGTTAGTTATCTTGGCTGTTTTATCACACTTGGTTAATAATAAACAGGTATTCATTTCTAATAGAAAACTTTTAAATGAATATTCTCCAGCTATTTAATGTTTATACGTCGTGGTTATTTTATTCTTCCAGGCGCGTTTTAATTTGTTTAAAGATATTTCACTTTGTTATTCGCTATGTTACATGTCTAATACATTTTATAGATAGATTATGTTGTAAATTGCTATTAGTAATATCAATCTGATGTTATCTTATGTTTATTTTAGTTTAGATCGTATAGCTACTTATAACGTACTTACTTAAAAATAAACTATTATGTCGATATATAGATACTTGTTTATTATAATTCTCTGAAGAACTACAAATAGGTTTTTAACGTTTAGAGCCAGTCCTATTTTAACACACAGTTGTTCATTATTATCAGTTATTTTCAGTTTTGGCACATAACACCAAAGCGCTAATAATTATTTTAAAAGACAACAGGCTACTATGTCTCCTCAATATGTTTCATATTTAATGAGTTAAACGTTATAAAGAACTTCAAGTTACCATTGAGGTTCTCAAGTGGTCAAAGTAATCGCGTCAAAGGCCTATAACATAATATTACTAGAATTAGAGAATTTCTAGAAATGTTGCAAAGGACTATGTGAACAAAAAGAACTATGAATAAATTGGCATCATATATTTTTTCTGTCCATGTGCGGCAGGGTATCATTCGAAATACATGTAGATAATAGTAGAAGTTTTCTCAGAATACTAACAATATAATATATATTATTATGCTGCTCCAAATACAACAATACAAATACTAAAAATATATAAATAACGGCCCCCATACAAAAAACCGATATTTCGTCGTTTCATCAACTTTAGGCGTACTAAATTAATTGGTATGATATAATTTAAAGTTTATTTTCTTCTTTTAATGGCAATTAAATAAAAGCCTGTTTTTAAAAAGTTTTTTTACCATTAAATTATTAAATTATAATTTGTAGATCTATGACATTTTCAGAAAATATGTAGTTATTTATTATAATAGTTATCACGAATACAAATAAATAATAAAATAACTTTTAAAAAGTATAAATTTGGATTTTTTAAAGAACTTTCAAACGGCGCCATTTAGTCGTTATTCAGAATACATTCCAATTATTCATAACGCCATCTGTTGGCGTATGTGTGCGGGCTCGACTCGCACTTGGCCATTATTATTTCTGAATTCGCGACAGTATTAACGTTGTTTAGTATTAACAAAATAATATAAATAAAATAAGAATTCGAAATGATAAACATGAGATCTAAAAATACTATTAAAATAATGAACATGTACCTACTAAAAAAGTTCGATATTTCTTGGAAACTGCACTGACAGCTGCGACAAATGCACAAGAATATGTAAATAGTTTTGAATTATTAGTGTGTAAATTCTGTTATAGGTTTATGACTTTTTCTGTAGTCAAAGATAAAAGCGAGCCACAAATAAAACTTTTATTGAATAGAGGAAGACATTTTAAGGTCATATTTGAAGGTTGCTTGAATGTGATACAACTGGCCAAGTAGCTATAAAAACTTAACTCAAATAAAGGAGAATTTCTAATTCAACTTCTTGATTTGCACCCAATGGAGCATTAACTTAATACAAGTACAATTTCACCCAAAACATTGTACATACTTACTTGAACAATACGTTACTACGTCAATAAGCATTACAATATGTTTCTGAATATACTATTTACTCGTATCATATGATCATTTACGCACAGATATTGGCGACAAGACAAATTGATTACGCTGTTGATTTATAGTTCTGTAATAGCTATATACAATAAAATTAAATTAATTGACATATTGCTAATAAGGCATAAAATAGGGTGGCTCGCAGATTAATTGAGGACCATATGACTATTGTCGCACTCAAAAGTTGGCGAGCGTATCCACCTTCATAATAAACACTAGTACCTACATAATTGAATACAGTTAGAATAATTAGAAATATTAGGATCATTACGTTATTACAATTTAAATTTAATATAACACGTGCGGCAGCAATTTCTTAAATATGCAATAAGCTCTATACAGTACATATGGCGTTATAAAAATTGAAATTATTATTGGACATTTGGATAGACAACATGATTTCAGTAGTAAAAACCAAAAATTGACCAAAAATAGAACCGACTGCAAGATGAACTAAAAAATGAAAAATAATTAATAATTTTTATAATTTTCATAATCAATAATTTTCATTACTTTTTGGCACACTTGGTCTAGGTCTATATTTAGTGATTGTGATAGTTTATATTTTGAACTTTTATATTAGCATAATACAATTTACCTTTATCATCGGAAATCCAGAACTGAGGAGTTGTGACTTGAAAATTGTCATGTAGCTTATGCTTGGTATTCACAACTCTACTACTACTTTCAAAGTGACAAATACGATAGAGTTACAATATTGAGAGGTAGTACCCCTGCATCATCAGAACTTGGCTTTCCGCAATAATGTCCAGTTCTGAATTTCTTTGATCATAAACTTTAGAATAAGTTAATACGTATTTCACTTAAGATATTAAGGAGTTCGCTGATGTACCTTCAAGGTTCAAGGTCAAGTAATTATAAAAAAACGACATCATACTGAACTCACGGTAAAAAGAATTATGAAAATCGGTTTATAAACAAAGATGTTATGCGGGAATATTGCACATTACCACAGGTTGCAGGTTGAAGATTTCCCTGGTATATCTTCGTAGTTCAAGGTCAAATAATTATGAAAAAAAAACTGGATCACCTCTGTAACAATACCTACCTAAAAAAAAATAATCATCAAAATCCGTCCAGAATTGGCGGAGTAGTCGCGTATAAACAAAAAAAACATACAAACGAATTGATAATCTTCTTCTTTTTGAAGTCAGTTAAAAACAGATTAAATACAAAAGTTATGAAAATTCACATTTTACCATTTATAAAATATTATAACAGTCTGGTCCTTTTAGCAGAAGGATACTTATGTCTATACCTAAACTATACTATACTTTCTAATAAGTTTTCTTTTGTCTTCTCTGATACGATCATAATTTATTAATTATAAAGTCATGTTAATATGTGGATGAAAATAATATAAAGTAATTTCATTTGTGTGTAGAAATATATTTGTTTGTCGTGGAAATGTAGCTTCTCTACGTCTGTCGCCTTGGAAAATTTTGTCATCATTCTTTGTTATGAATGGCCTCAGCTGTAAACTTAGACATAAACTGATTTATGTATACAAACAAGAATATAAAATTAAACGTGAGAGTAGATATCTTCACTTTTGTTATATATTGCATTGCAGGATTTCGGCACTCCTTGCTAAAAGTCGGGTCTGAATGCTAGGGGCGTAAATTTGTTGTCACTTTCATATTAAAAATTCGTTATCATGACGGACAACTATATATGTGTTAAGTCTACTGATCTCTTGACTTTTTTATCATATAAACGTAGCAAGCGAGCATGTAGTCCACCAGATGGTAAGTGGTCACTGCCTCTCAGGGACATCAGTAATCTTCCCCAAGCACAATTAAATCATACCTAAGTGTAATCACAGATACGTTGCTACCCCTAAGGACTAAGTTGTTCACTTCGTGTAAAAGTAAAGTCGGCAACCACGCCTCTCCAAACCCAAACACAAGAATTGCTTCACGGAGGATTATCAGAGTGACGGTGGTACCTTCCCAGTCAAAATAAACGAGTTCTACCACCTGTCAAACCTGACTATTAGAGTGAAATTTGATTTTAATTATTTTCTTCTGGTACGACATTTTATGTACTAGTTGGTCATTAGTAATTTCAAATTGTCGTAAATGTAAACTGCAGTAATAATTTCGTGCAATGTTTTCAAAATCGATGACAAGTAACAGTGCATTTGAACAAATTACGTTCTTTATGCACCTCTAAATTATAGACGGTATTTTAAAACATTTTACGAGCCAAAATTCGATAAAACATGTTAATGTGCCGACTTTGACGTGAATAATTAGAGGACAGTGTAAGGGTAACAATATATAACCCAAATCACGGATGTGGTCATCCTTCTATGATGGGATTTACGCTAGCTAGAAATAAAATGTAAGACTCGACTAAATACGAGTCGAGCCCGCACACAAATGGTTCCGTAGCAACAAGGTTGGCGTTGAGACCAACTAGAATGTAGATACATTTTATTTTATTATAATTTAATTAATACAATTTGGCAATTCCAAGGTTCTATTTATTCTTAAAGATAAACTGAAGAAACAAGTGAATATTTCAAGTGTCTACCTATTATATTATATTATAAAAGATATGTTGGAGAAACAAACAAGCTTTTATGTATTTACATGGGCGACAGTTTCGGCAAGTTTATTTTTTAGTAGGTATTTGTTAATTTTGGAAGGAAGGAATTATGATTCAAGATATAGAGTGAAAGACGGACGTGCGGACAACAAAGCTTTAGTGATAAAGGTCCGTACGCAGTTTTTGTGTATGGATCCCTAAAAATTGAATTTTAATTTTACCTAATTTTACCTACGTAATTTATATTGTTTGTTTTAGAAGCTGACCTACAGCACCCTCTTAATAATCAATAAAATAATTCCAGTTTCAAAGCTTTAGTTGGCGGCTTTGCTTGAGTACTGAGTGAGTTCTCCGAGGTTTTCAGAACACTAATAATGGCTGAATGTTATCAATAGATAGAGACAGTTACAGGAAGGGGTATTAAAGCATCGGAGGTTGACGTCAACTACGATAATAACCCAATTTTGAGTTGTTATAGATATCCCTATCCGGCATAGCCTAGGCCTTAGGGGATCATTGGGATACATATCAGCTCTGCGGTGAGGATATATGTATAAGTGGCAAAGTCTCTATAACCAAGAAAACTGCATTCTCACGTCCTGCTTAGATGCTCTAAAATAAAACGTATTGCAGGATATGCAATTATTTAACAAAAATAATTTTACTTTCAGAACGATTGACGTAATGTTTACATCAACTGATTTACAATTTCCGGTCAATAAATTAAAAAACCGCGTCTAATGGCGCCGTGATAAAACTGTTTCGTGTTCGTGAAACGTCAACAAATTCAACAAAATACGATTTGTCCGACGCTAAAAATATACCAAATTATGTAGAGGACGTTCATCATTGACGGTTTCGACCTCGGATCGTTTTCACAGAAATAAAATAACGCTTCTTAAATCAAACGCTTGTTTTAATTTTCAATCGTAAATCTATATTTTAATGCGTAAAGCAAAACTGTGTTCTCTTCTTTCATACTCCTATAAAATTTGACGGGTTAAAGTTTATATAAGGCTTATGTTTTTAATAATATTACATACTAGCTGTGCCCGTGGCTCCGCCCGCTACCCCTCCTTTTAGGGGTTGAATTTTTACGGCCTAAAACCTGGCCGAGGGTATTCTTGACAGATTAGTCAAGTTTGCAT
>DWNR01002376.1:0-13168 GCA_018250455.1 Polygonus leo
TCAGAACCGTGCCATTAGGCACTCGATACTCTCTGCCTACCCCGTTAGGGATTTGGCGTGAAGATATGTATGTATGTATGTAGTAGTTTAATCTTTAAATAATCAATTTTCTTACTAAAGTATACGATTTACAAGATGCAAGTTCAAAACCTGCCGGTCTCGGTTTGTACCGGCGCGGCATAGATAAATAAAATACAGTACAGCAGTGACTTCTTGTGGCAACTGAATCAACTCGGGGCACCGAGTTCACTCGGTAGTTCGAGTGCATACATAATATTTTTTCAATCGAGTAAAAGTTTGACAAATTCACTCGTGTGAGTGAATTTGCGTGTCGAGTGACTCGAGTAAAAACATTGCATGAGTCGCATCACTACATTCGACTTCGCATCGGTGCGCTATTGTACATATCCGGAAACGTCGCCGTGTCGCATCCAATGCGGCGTCCCTTGCGCCACTGATTCTCAACCGTTATACTTTGGCGACCCCCTAAGGAGACAAAATTAAATGGAAATCGGCACGACATTTCAAACTTAACCTTTGTCGACCTTTCACTGTTCGCTGCTATTAACGTTTTAAAAAACACAAATAGATTACTTTTCAAGCTGGTATTAAATAAGATTTCGTGTTACGCGTTTTTATTAAATTCTTGTTTTTCAATAATTTTGTTGTAAAATTGAAAAATAAAAGTGAAACTTTTGGGGGTCGCGACCCCTGTTTGAGAAACGAAGACTTAAAGAATATTCGTTGCACAGAGTCGCCCTCGACTACACTATCGTCGACTGAATCGAAGCTGCATTCGACTCTCAACCGGAGACCGTGTTACGTGATATGATTTAGCATCGCTCGTGATATATGCTACTACGATGGTTTGTGCGCGCAATAACAAAAAGGAGAACTTTTATTTTTTCTCCGATAGTTGACTTTAAATGTTCAACATATAATATAAGAACAATGTTAATGGGTCTATCTAGATAAGCGGTCTCGGGCCGGTATCTCGTACGACGTAAAACCATTTTATTAGAGGTATGTTGTACTCCGGTCGCGGTAAAACGCGTTTATGAAATGCGAAACAATGGCCTAACCAAAAGGAAGACAATCTTTATTGTTCATCTTACTTTATTTCGATATTGTTGTTCTATTTAAATTGATTCTCACCAAAGAAGATAAAACTCGACTTTATGTCGGAACGGTATATCAGTGTATAAAGCGAGAAACCCGTAAGAACGCTGTTCAATATTGGATTTAGCCATAAACGTGCCGATGCTGTAAAATGAGCACGCAAATTCACCGTTTAAGCTCGTGAATGTTAATTACTAGGCAAAAATGTGTATTTAGAGTAGCGAAGAAACGTTTCCGTATTCCTATGGACATTGTAACAGTGAAATGTATTTAACGCCACCGCACGTACTCGGCTTGTGCAAATTAAGCACGATTGCATCACGACATGGACGATAGACGTTAGGAGGGCGTACGAACAATAAGTTGCATTTAGTTAGATCTGCTGAGAATGGGATCCCACGGGTTTTGTGCGGTAGTAGTGTCACGTCAGTGTCGCCTCGTAGGCGGCCATCGCGCCCTACAATACCTACCACAACTCCAAACAGGCACATGCATAATTTAAACCACATGAACTAATATTTCAAACATTTTAACGACATAGATATAGGCTGCATTTATATTTTAGAAAGGATCCTTAACACCGTGCTAACTTCGGTGGTATGTGGTGTGGGAAAGAGAAATTTGCAATGGTGAGACAGCTCGAGCCAATGTTGACCTCACGATTTCAATTGTCCATGCGAAATGTTACGAAGAAACTAAACGATGTCACGAGCGATACAATTCTAGTTTAAAATTCAAGGTCAAAAATGTGTTCGCCGTAATTTTATTACATGTCACGCGGGTCAAACCATGGCTAAACTTTTAAGCGGAGCTATGAAGAATGTCATAAACGAACATTGCACTTTGTCTAGCGACGTGTCTAGTAATATGTTCACATGTCTAGGTACATGCGAGAGCAAAAATTGAGATTTATTATAAAAGTATTTTAAAAAAGATTCAAATATATAAGTAGTATAAGATTTGAATTTGAACATTATAAACTGCCTATGAAAAAGCAAAAGAATTTAGACTATGAATATGGAGATAGAAAGTTAGCAAAATGGTGGCAAAAAGAAAGTGTAAAAGAAAAATCACGCATCAAAACTTTGAATAAATATATCGTGCTGCCATGAACAAGTAAAGAGATAAAGAGCAATAAAATTGATACAGCTCTCTGTACCAATCTTTTTGCTCTTTAATCTATGGGCAAAGAAAGAGGTAAAACAAGGAATAGAGAGAGAGAGAGAGAGAAAATGGAGTAATACAAGAGGGAAATCGGAGACGGGAAAGTACAAATCAGATATAGGGAAGGAAAGGTAAGGGTACATCCGAAAAAAAAAATGATAAACATAGGTTAAGCAATGAGGGCGTCAGAATTGCTCTCTCACAATAAATACACTATAAAAGATAGATAAACTTGGCCTTTGCCTTTAGTATGTGTAAGTTTGTATATTAGAAATGTATAAAGAATGATGAATTTTGAAATGGAATAGAAAAGAAGATATAGAAGATAAGAAATAAGAGATGGGACAGATAAAAATCACAAGGAAGATTTTAAAAAAGGTAGGGAAATAAGAACTATACAAATTAAGGATTGTAAATAAGAACGATAACGAGAAGGAAATAAAAATAGAAACAAGATAGAGATGACAATAAAACAATACTCACGAGTGATCCTTCAGTATCGCCTCGAGGCGCCCCGAGTGCGTGTTCCACACGTACGCGGCGCCGTCCGCCGCGCCCACCGCCAGCAGCCGCCCGCCCGGCCCGAACGCCGCCCGCGACCAGTCGCAGCCCACCTTGAATGACTCGTGACTGTGGATGATTATAACATTGAACTCAATTTTTTTTTCGTATAAAGGTAGTAAACGAGCATGCAGTCCATCCGATCGGTCGCGATCGCGATCGCGTAAGTGGTCATTGCCGAACATGGACATCAGCAATCATCCCCAAGTACAATTAAAATATACCTAAGTTTGATAAGGCTAAGCAGCAAGCACTTTGCACTCATTACGATTCACCCAGTATGATTCACCACCATGCAGTCCACCTGGGACTTTATACTTTATACAATAAGAAAAATCATGCAAAGCCTTCATTCAACAATTGCGCTAGATGTCTTATAAATCTCCAAAAAATCCCTATAGATATTAAGAATGCTTTAAAAAAGGCTTACGTCAATACTTGTGGCGATACTAAATGCATACATTTAAAGATAATTAAATTGCAAGCATATCCCATAATAAATATCTTTTTTATTAAATCAATGTCAAAATATACAAGAAACATTTTAGAGTTACTAGAAGAGTTATACTTATAAAGATAACATAATAATTTTAAACCAGTCCAGTTATCATATTCTGTTATAACTAATCCGCAATAATCCATTAAATCTCGTAGAAATTTAAATAATGTCTACATAAAAACCATAAACGGTAGATAGATGGCACACTTAAATTATAAATAATGGGGTCTAATTTAGAGCGAGTGATTATTTATGATAATATTTAGAATATTTAATGTTTACTTACATCCGATATTAATATTAGTAATGTCTATAATTATTGAATTTTAACGTTTCGCAAATAAGCTTTTGCACAGGTAAGAGAAATTCTGACCCTAAAACAAAAACTAAGTAAATATACAGTAACATTATTAGTAAAAGAATTATTAGAAAAGAAAAAGGAATAATTTAACCGACGTGAAGGAGATATGAGTAGAATACTCACCTGGAATAGGTGAGAATTCGTAATTTTACGAGTCTTTCTTAAGACTTACTTTCGGCGAAAATATTCGGGGAACACGGTTTGTGGCTATCATCAGATATTAAGAAGCGATTAAAAAAACAGTGAATCTATACTAATATTATAAAGCTGAAGAATTTGTTTGGTTGAACTTGCTAATCTCAGGAACTACCGGTTCGAATTGAAAAAATCTTTCAGCGTTGGATAGACTATTTATTGAGGAAGGTTATAGATGATATAACATCACGCTACGACCAATAGACTGTCAACGAAAAATGTTGCAAATACGGGGAAAATTTGACCCACTCTCTCTTATGTGACGCAAACGAAGTTGCGCGGATCAGCTAGTTAATTGATAAGAGTACTTGATTACCTGAAAGATCGTACAATGGTGTTCATTCGTAGGTCGATGAGTTGTATCGTATCATCACGGACACACGCCAACAGGTAGTTGCTATCTGTAACAATATTTTTTTTAAAACAATAACAATTATACATATACAATAAATTGTTTTGCACGTATTTACAAAAGCATCTGGAGCCAATATAATGCAATTATAATTAATATAAATTCGGACATTGTGATCTTTTGGCAAAATTGTCTTTAAATGTATAAAATAATATGGAGGAATGCATGTTTCCACTTACATATAAGTGGAAACATGCAAAAGAGAGAAGCAAAAAATAACAAACCGTTATTTTAGCACGACAGTATCCAAATAATGTCAATTTAATTCTTATAACCCATTTCCAGTTTCGACGTGTTAATACATACAGCTATAATACAAAGTTATGTGAAAAATAATGGTCACTTAAAGATAATAAATTGTCGCCACAGATTGCAAAATTATACAAATGTATTGCTACGATTGTGACAATTCGTCACGGTTCTTGTATAATAACATTAATAACTTAATGTTTCTGTTTATTTACATTTCTAGCTCATTTAAATTTAAAATTATGATAAATTAATCTCTAGGTAAACAAAACAGGCTTTGGACCGAAGACAAGTTTGTTATTAATACACCAGGTAAAGATTTGATCTCACTATTTTTAGACCTGACTGGTTCAGGAGTTTCCTAGCCATTAAAAGTACTAGTTAATACTGGTGTAAGCTGTGAAGATTGAGACAAAAGTGAAAGTGTCGGTGAATATGACTTCGTATGTTAGATATTCGATAGCAGTGATGGATTTGGATCGAGCGTGACGCCTAACTGTGAATAAACTCCCTATTCATTTGTCGACCGGCGACCGCGGTCGGCTGCGACGAAATCGACGTGATTTAATCAGTTTCCGAGGCAGTGACGTCCCGACACTCCGATTGATTGAAGGTATCAATCTCGCCGTTTCGTGCGCCGGACGGACCGTTACTGACAAAAAAGGGATTGATCGAGACACGCGTAACGGAAATGGGCATCGCATACCCGTCACGTTGTTGTACTGACACGAATACCGATACTAATATGCTGTGCATTCAATTATCTATGAGTATTAGTTTTGGGCGCATACAAATTAACAGGCCTCTTTCACAGTTCGTTTGTAGCCATTCGAGATGATGCTAATGCCGGTGCTCGGTGCACGCGACGGGCGTGTATACAGTAGAGTGGTTAACTTCATCTCGGCTCCATCAATAACTTAACTGTGGTCACGATAGCTTACCTCTGCTGAGGTCGAGCGATGTGACCTTGCCCTGTAGCATAATATGATTGGCCGACATCTCTGTGCGTATATCCCAAAAGCGTATCCGCTTGTCGAAGTGCCCCGAGATGATAGTGGAGCCCGCACCGTCCGACGTCACGAGATCGTTGCAGGATGATCCTGCGAATTTTGTTTCTGTACCTGGAAGTAGAGTTGTAGAAATCGTTTAATATAGTAGAAGTTTAAGAAGTGTAATCAATGTTTCATTATGTTTGTTCCAGAAGAAACTGTAAGGAAATAATTTTATATTTATAAGGTATTGAACGTAGTGGATGGAAATTTAAAAAAATATACGTTACAATTATTGGTATTTTTATTGCAACATTTAAATATGTTGATACTGACAAACATAATTTTATTGACATAGCAACACAGGTATCCTTCGGATTCTTTGGAGTCTCTTTGTATATGATTTTTTTTCAACTAATAAATTAATATATGTAAATTAACTCACACATTCTACTCCTTAGGTCCCAAATTTTTAATGTCCGGTCGTGGCTCCCCGTGATCACTTTTGTTGGTTCCCCAAGGAATTTAGCTGCCATCACCTTTCCACTGTGTCCCGTCAGCGTATGCTGTGAACAATAAATATATTCAATTTGTAACTTCTTATCCAAAAGTCGATATGATCTTAAAATCTTTTCTTTAGAATGTCTTTAATCCATATCTACAATTTAGATAATTGAAGTAAAACCTGCTTAATACGTTACGTTCCGATTAGTATTATTTCCATGAACACTCAAGTACGGAGTTATGTCATCATATCAGCAGCAGCACAACTTTGTTGTGTTCTATTTAGAAGTGTGTTAAAAGATTATCTGCCTTAGAAATAGCAACCAACGCTTCAAAATTAAGTTAAGGGTTAAGAGAACATTTAATAGACTATTTTATTTTATTATATAATTTATATGCTACGTACTTTGTAACATATAGACGTCGAGTTATATTAAATTAACAATACAATGTAAACTTACGCAATTAGTATCTGAGAAAATCTCATCAACGGTTCGGCTATGAAGTGAAACGTTCTATTCTATTAAGCCGCTATAGGCGGTGTAATTCTTATTTCATTTTTTGGAAATTTCTTGTTGCATTCTTGTTATGTTGTTGTAATTATCATTATCGTTGTGTATGGATGATGTCACACAAAAAAGGTAATATGATAAAACAATTTAATCAGCGAGCCTGTCTTGTTATTTTACTAGATAAGACGCGATACATACTAATATTTTTGTAACAAATTAAACGGTCTTTAGAACTTGACAAGTGTTGAAGGCTTTTAACAGCGAAAAGTTTGTAAGAATTAATCAAGCTGTCATCGGCAGTTTGCGATTTTTTTCTGTACAAAGAAAACATCGTAATTATAATTCTTCATAACGCCGTATTTCAATTTAAATTTTGAATAACATAACATGTGCTCAGTCACTGTATCAAGTTTGAAGTATAATTTGGGCTTTTAATTGACGACCGACGTGTTTGTTCTGTTCCTTTTTCTTACTTCATACTTCGTAATCATTATAATTTCTTACCTCATGATTAAAAAAGTTAAGATAAATGTATGATTAAAATTTATTGTTTTATTAAATTGTTATCGGTAAACGGCTTACTTAAATAATTCACATATTACTTAAAGAGATAAAAAATACGTTATTTTGATAGGCCTATAGCTTAGTAATGTAACTGAATTTTAAAACATAAATCTTTTTGTAAAATATCAAGTAAGTAGGCAATTCTCACACTCGATACAGTCACTATGCGTGTAAAGTACAGCGTTAAGTGAAACGTTATGGTATATTTAAGTACTTGTTTATTTTTATTGAGACCTAGTAAACGACTTATAGGGTCATTTGATAGATGCTTCGTAATTACATGGGCCGATACTGTAGATGTAGATACACCATTTTATGAATAAATTTTCGATTTATTATATTGTATAAAGTATCTCGCTAAGCGGTCTCACTTATTGCTATTAATGTTCCGTTCGGAAAGACTGAAATAAAATGAATATGTTTCCGTTTATAACATATACAGAACAAAACTTTTAAGGATGTTTTAATTTTAACTTTTAATATAAGAGTAAATTAAGCCTGTTTGCTATAACACAAAGATGATCCGACAAAAAAAAACTATACGAAAGTCTACCGGAAATACAAACAAAGAAAAACAAGTAAGTTTATAGTTTTATTTATTAAGGATTGCTAAAGAAAAGAACACTTTACATACATAAACAACTAATGCATTTGTTTCTATTTGAGTGCATTTTCAGTAAATGCGAGTTTCCGAAAATAGTATTTAAAATGAAGGAATTTTTAACGACTTATATTAATTTTAAATTAACATAATTTATCGCAAAGATAAACTAATTTAAATTTAAATCATTACATGAAGATTATGAATAGATGGAGAAATTAGAATAAATCAACAAAACAAACTCCGGATCTAGTATGTTGGTAATCATGACAATACTTGATATACACATTATGATAGTGTCGTTGAAACAGTTATAAAAACAATCGGTTTCATGTTTGAGTTAGTCATAGATCATTTTGTCATCAGATCAATCTGTAACATTGTTGTCGAATGTGTTTCGGTCATGTCGTCTGATGTTATCGATTTCTATTTGTGTAGTTGTATCATACGTCACCGTAATGTAAATAAATTTTAGTTAATCTATATATATAAAAGGCAAAACTGATTAACTGACTGACATATCAACGCACAGCCGAAACTACTATACCTAGAAACTTGAAATTTGGTACAGGGGTTCCTTTCATGATCTAAGTGAGCATTAAGAAAGGATTTATCGAAATTCTGCCCCCAAGAGGTTTTCGACTTATACGTGGACGAAGTCGCGAGCAGAAGCTAGTAATTTAATAATTATTAAGTTTAATAATTTGATAAAAAGATGATGATGGTATTTTATTATTAACCAATGTGTTAATGAATGTGATAATGAAATTACATTTACCAATGTAATAATGAAATTACATTTACATATCACAAATAACTTTTACGTTAATAAGTTTACGTTGTCTTCCACATAAAATTGTATTTTTTAACCTGGGGTTAATAACAGATATCCAACAGCGATAATGGAAATCTTGACAACACGTGGGCAGTATGGCCTGTATGTTCATTTACTGTTTCCGTGGCTTTTTAAAGTCACACTTTAATCTTATATTATGTTCACATTGTATTGACTATTTACGTTGTACTGATTGTTATAGAGATGAAGTTTCATTGATTATTGTGTGATAATGTATTCGTAAACGGAATTAGGTGTAAGAACTCGAACAGAACTAGAGAGGGGTTCCTGTCGCCTTCATAATATTCCGCAAAGTATTTTTGTATCTCGTTTAAGGTGTGGTTTTAGGTGATTATTATACACGTGATTAACATCTTTGGACTCAGAAGAAGCGACATATCTATAGTTGATCGCAGGTAGAAATTGTATTTAAGGTAGTTTACAAATGTCAATTGGCGACAATGAGCAATTACTTAACTGGACCACAGGCTTATTTGGTTCTTAAAAGTAAAAAGCTAACGAGACAACAGAAAACGAAGAAATAAAAAAAATACTTCCAATACTATTTCAATGCACATCATAAGGTTTTAACATACATATTGACCAGATTTGTTCTAAGGCACTGAAGAACCTTGGTTTTATTTTGCGCAATTGTAAGGACTTTAAATCTAGTAATACTAAAATCATTCTATATAATTCGATCGTTCGTGGTTCCCTCGAATACTGTAGTGTCGCTTGGAGCCCTTTTTATGATATTTATGTCAAACGGTTAGAAACTGTACAAAGACGTTTCTTATGGCATCTAACTTACTCTTGCTACTTAGCGAAAAAAATTACTTCATACGACGAAAGGCTGTCTCACTTTAAAATGAAATCGTTGGCGGATCGAAGACGCATGTTGGATATTGCTTTTCTGTACAAGCTCGCTAACAACATAATCGACGCACCTGAATTGTTAGCTTCACTTAATTTCTCCATTCCAACTAAGTTACCAAGAATCTCTAAGTTTAATATTTTACAAGGTGTTGCATGCAAATCTAACTTGGGCCTTAATGCCCCTGTTAATAGAATGATAAGAGTATATAACGCAGCGGCCAAAACCAATAACTTAGACATTTTTGCTGACAATTTAAACGTACTTAAAAAGAAATTAGTGAGTAACTAACATATGACTAGCAATGCTGTAAATTAATTAGATTTATTATATTTTAAGATTGGTTTGATTTTATATTCTTATTTTTCTTGTTGATTGTTGATATTTTACTTTATTTGAATTGATTTATGTTGAATAATTTAGTTATAGTTAACATTTCATCTTTCTTTCTCGACATTTCATATTTTAATATTGTTATTTTTTGTGATGATTAACATGTTGTCGTCGCCTATAATTATTCTAGCACTAAGCTATTTTTATTTCTTTTATCATGTGTTCTTTCTTTGCTCTTAATTGTGTACAGAATGTTGGCGATCTTTAAATAAATAAATAAATAAATAAACACCACGCTCCGTAAGCCTCCGTAAAGCAATTTATTGTGTTTCGGTTTAGAGAGGCGTGGTTGCAGGCTATACTTATACACGAGGTGAACAACTTAGGCCTCAAGTGTATCAACGTCTCTGGAGTCAATCTCAAGTACGATTTATTCGTCCTCGGGGATGATCACTAATGTCCATGGGTGGCAGTGACCACTTACCATCACGTTGACTGCATGCTCGTTTGCGCTCTTAAGACGATAAAAAAACTTCGATTCTAAGTAACAGTAACCTAGAGATGCTATTGATAACGATTACAAACAAAACTATATACAACCATACATTTGACTGTCTGATCCGCTTACTAACAAAAGTGATGTGAAACTTTAAAACTCATGTCAGAGGTTAAGCATTATCTTATGTTAATGCATTGTCGGACGCGGCGTAAATCAATTATGGTACGTGACCCGTGGAGGTCAGTTCTGGGTTCGATTCTAGCGGTGTACGACTGTTCGACCAAGAGTTAATAAGCGATAAGAGAGAAAAGCGCGTGTAGTACACTTTCATAGTATGGAAGTGGTAGGTAAGTCTGCAGTTACTATCATCCATTGACACTCTGTAACCAACTCCAAGAAGTCCTCCATGAGATAGACTACAAATGTATTCCCAAAATCGAGAGAACATGATCCAGGAATACGTATACATTATTGAAGTCCAATCTATTAAGGTAGAATACACATAATTTGCTTTCTGTGTAGACTAAAATCACGCCTCTATAATCTGATCTAAGTACAATTTTAGTTGCATTTAAGATTGACATTTAAGGTGCTCCCTTGAAGACTTAGTTCACTAATGTGTGTTCAAAATCAACCGATTGAAGTACTACCTGGCGAACTTACCTGAGATTGGTGCTTATTAACTTTAAGTGTCGCTAACATTGAAGGCTAAGATGCAACAATAATTTAGTTTAATAGCGATGCTACCGACCTCAAAACTGTTTTTTCGCCCTATTCGCAAGGTACAAACATATTTTTTTTTAGTTTTAAGGTAATTTAATATTTCTCGCTTTTCGCTGTATATATGACAGGTAGTTAACACCTATTAGAGTTATGTAATGGAATGCGAAATTATCGTTGCTTCGGGCTAATGTTGTAACAATCTTATTGTTCGTAATTTCACGTTTCATGCACTTAATTTTACGTTTGGATGAGTGTTAGAAATGTATTAGATAAAGTTTAAATGTATGATTTGTAATTACTTAACTAGCACTTGTAACTGGAACTTTAACGTAGACTTAATTGCTTTACAATAATGCATACAGTGAATTGGAAAACATGGTATGCAATGATCCCGGTTTGAATACTGATGGAAACTTTCACTTCAATGTATATTATGTATCTATAATAATTTACTAAATAAATAGTATTGGTTGTGATTTATAGCAAATTAATTTTTTAAACATAACTAATTAATAAATTACCCGCAAACCCATTGTTGGAAAGAGATGGCTTAGGCCATCTCAAGTCCCACTGAAGGCGGATGGATTGACATTGACATGAATAGTCGACGTATGAGCCCAACTATCCCCTTCTAGCCTAGGTCTTCTTTCCCGGATGAGCCTTTAGTTGGCTTGCCTTAAACGCTCGGTGAAGCTCTAATGGCCAGTATCCTACTGGACTACTACAACAGCAACTACACATTCGTAAAAAAAAGTAAGTGCGCTTCTAGGCTTCTCACCGGCATTCAAAGACGTCGATTACAAACTGCCCTTACATATATTCGTTGCACAAGTCTATGTTCAATTAAAAAATCAACACTACTAAGGCCATTAGTCACGACGAAACAGAAATGGGAAATAAAGCCTGACGCACAAGCACTTGATGTAACAATGCGTCTAATCGATCTGACTCAGCGTTATGACCACCTTACAGTTGGTAATCTAATTGTCAGATTGTATTCTGATTCGTTGATTGTGTGCGCATCGATTTGAATTGTACAGACAGTAGACAAATAAGGAAATGAATTATAATATAAATTTAAATTCATTTACTTAGTAATAAATAATTTTATTTAGTTTTTTATTTGTTACTATTTTGAAAACATGAATAAAAATAATTAAATATAGTATGTGTAATTTTTTTATAAAAACTGCTATAAATATTTACGGTTTTTATCGCGATCCTCACGCAAAATTTGCACCATTATCGAATTGATAGCTACTTTGACCTCTATTTCCACATTCGATCGAAAGTATATATTTATAAAATATAGTGAATATTAATTACTTGTCACTATTAACCAGCAACAAAAATAGTGACTTATATATAATTAATACAATTGGGAAATAAAGTAAGAGCCAATTTTGAAAATAATATTAAAAAGTAGCAATAGACTCGATTTCTTATTAACGTCAGTTTTTTGGACACAATTGTTGAGAGTGGCCAAATATGTCTACTTTTTAAATTAACCAATTTCACTTTTTTGCTGACGCTACACATTGGTCAGCGTTAAGACGTCACGTACGCTAACAAAGCGCGCCCATTGCGGTCAGTACCATGTTATTTGGCAACAAACAGCCTTATAATAATATTGTCATTACCGAACTACCGTTTACGACCTTCTAATCGTTCGAGAATCGATGGTAGTGATGTTTCAATCGAGTTAAGGTTCTTTGTTATAGAAGTAGGGAATGAGTATGTAATCACCGTATTGTAGATTGAAAGTACGTACTCTAAGGTGATTAAAACCTCAAGTCAGTTAAAGGTTAAAGGTAATGTAAGTTTTAGTATGCCATTAGATTTTAGGGTAAGGTGGGCTCAAATCCTTTTTTAGTCATTTTCTATTTCCTTAAAAGTTATTTATTGCATATTTTTTTTAATTGTTGCTAAACTTGAACAAAACTTTATGTGAAACTTGAAATGTCTTTCTTTATTAGTAGATATGATTCAAAATAATTAAGTAGGCACCTATAAGTAATATTCTCATCTAATTTTTATTTTTTTATTTCATACTAGGTGTGCCCGCGGCTCCGCCCGCTGCCCCCCTTTTAGGGATTAAATTTTTATGGCCTAAAACACGGACGGGGATCGTCTCGACAGATTAGTCAAGTTGGCATCAAAATCCGTTAAGCCGT
>DWNR01002377.1:0-13164 GCA_018250455.1 Polygonus leo
TTTACGAAGATTGAATACCAGATATAAAAAAATGAATACCAGAAAATATGATTACTCGTTTTGGCAATAAAAAAGAATACTTCCATTTGTTTTGTCTTGTTATGACTTGATGTCATTCATATTATTATACGCAGTATTTTTGTTTGTGACCCCCCCCCAAAATTTAGTATGACCCCCCCCAAAATCTGAGTCTGCGACCGCGCCTGTTACACAGATGGTTAAACATAATTGGAGTTCTTACATTCTACTATAACATTAGTGTGCAATCACTATACATATACTGAAAAGTGAAAACATCGAAAGCCCCGGATACGTTGCTCTTTTATTCTCTTTAGGCATCCAAGTTAAAAGTAATTTTCTTTCGAAAATCTTGCAAGGATGCCTGATCTGATTTTTCTGGATTTAGAGATTTATCGATTTTAAGGACTTCGATCGATTTTTTTACAGCTATATGCAATTTTTGAAATTAGCGTACACCAACATCATGCTAAGGAATCTCTGATGAACATATCATCTGTTTTGCCCCTTTCAGGGCTATTGTCGTAGGTATATTTTATAGATATTTGTAGGTATAATTTTATCAGGTATATTTTATACCTTAGTTGGAAACAAAATCCTAACCTATTGTCCAATTGCAGTTAAAAGACCTAGCATTCGCTTCGAATCCACAAGTTTTAATTAACGCTATGACGCGTCCATTCTGCGCCAGACGCGTAACGTTTATTGAACAACTTGCCACCATGTCATTAATTGTAGATTTGCTGATTGAAAGTAATCAGCAAATACCGTTGATGATTGTCGGTGTTAATGGTGTATTTAGTCTATGTATTATTTGTTTTTAAAAGATTTCGAAAACCAAATTATTCTCTCCAACGGTGTTGAAATAAAAAATATATTTTTGTATTTTCATTCTGCTTCGACAGTTTGTGGTAATAGGTCAATTGTTGAATGAAGGTTTCTATGGATATATTATATGACATTTAAAGCTCATAAAAATAGGACTACGTACAAAAACATTTCTCGAAGTACGTATTGGACTGTTGCAGTGGTGCTACACTGAGTGTGACAGTGTTATGTATCGTACAGTTGTACCTACTGCGTACTCTCGACGCCAGTTCGTCACAGAGGGACTTTTATTTGGCTGATCAAGATAACACACGTGGTCAATCCTCATGATCATAATGCTTCATCTTCGTCGTGTGGGTACAATAAATTCATCGTCATCCTAAAAATATATAGTGTCTTTTTAAGTCGACTTTGCACGGAAATCTACTCTTGTCAGGGCTTTCTTGCATACTTCTGTCCGGATTTTGTCTCCTTTCGCAATAAAGTCCTAACCTATTGTTCAATTGCAGTTAAAAGACCTAGCATTCGCATCGAATCCACAACTTTTAATTAACGCGATGACGCGTCCATTCTGCGCCAGACGCGTAACGTTTATTGAACAACTTGCCACCATTTAATTAATTGTAGATTTCCTGATTGAAAGTAATCAGCAAATACCATTGATGATGGTCCGTGTTATTGTGTATTGTAAAGTTTGGCTAATGTGTGTTTTAATCGATTTGTACGACATTTAGCTTTTTTTATTGTGTAAAGGTAGCAAATGAGCATGCAGTCCACCTGATGGTAAAGTGGTCACTGCCGCCCATTGCCGGACATTAGTAGTCATCCCAAGTACGATTGAACCAAGGTTGACCACAAATGTGTTACTACCACCTCTTAGACGTTCGCCTCGTTTCTAAGTATAGCCGGCACCTGGCAATTCTAATAGCTTTTCAAAGGCAAATTGAATTAAAGATAAAATAATTTTCAAGGCTGATTGAAGGCTGATTTGAATTCTGAAAATAGTAGTATATATAATAGTAGATTTGAATTCTGAAATTTACCTTTACGGTAAGTCTAAATAGAGTATAAATTATTTTTTTTTTTTCGAAAATGGGAAGTAAATCATTCTCCATCCATCTATTTGTATGTTACTTGATGTTATGTCGATGATAAACTGATTTTTATCATTTTATTTTTTCTAAATTACGTTATGTTAAATTAAAACTAAGTTAAAATTTGACGGCAATTATATTCAATCTTCACAATCATTCCTCTAAGTACTTATACTTTAAGTATAAGTCTTATAGTAATTCAAAGTACTTACAGTAGCACTACAATAGACATTTCCAGTGACATCGTTATGTATGCTTCAGTAGTAGTGTGCTACCGTAGGTAAGTATTGTATTCGTAAGTACTTTCGGCGCCAGTTAGTCACAGCGGGACTTTGATCGTATCTGACCTGACTCATAATATTCGCCTCCCTTCCGCGTTTCGACCATGTAGCTTTAAATTTAATATTAAATATTAACAATTATGTACAGATATCTCCGTGCAGTTTTTAACTTAAGTGCATTTAAAATAAATGACTACTTTTTAGAGTACGAAAGAAATGTTACATACTCACAAGCTTGAGATTTTTTTTTAATGGCAAAGATTTGTGAAGTTTACTAATTCGCTCTTATTCAGCATGATAAGTCCTGAAATACAACTCCTGAAATTCCTTCTCATTCTTCGAGAAAGAGATAATTATTGGTTAGGATGATGAGGAAGGTAATGGCGATGATGATGATAGTTTAAAGTAACTTTTTGGTGTGTACAAACAAAATGTATTGCGGACATCACATTAATCAACAAAATTCTTCAGTTTTAATTGGGGCTGTCTCATATTTATGGGCGGCAATGACCACCTGTCATTCAGGCTTATTTGCTACGTCCAGTCTATTAATGAATTCGATTAAAAAGTAAATAGTACCATCCTGTGGACTACACCTAATCCTAACACTACTAAAGTACTTATAGTAGCACTACAATAGATACTCCCAGTGACTTTGTTAAGTATGCTACTGTAGTAAGTATGTTCGCTCGGCGCCAGTTAGTCACAGCGGGACTTTGATCGTATCTGACCTGACTCATAATATCCGCCTCCCTTCCGCGATTCGACCATGTTGCTTTAAATTTAATATTAAATATTAACAATGTGTTAAATATTAACAATAATCTTCATGCACATTTAAATTTATGTACGCATTTCAAATAAATGATTGTTTTTTGGAGTAGGAAAATAACTTACAAACTCACAAGTATGACATTTTTTTTAATGGCAACGATTTGTGAAATTTATTAATTCGCTCTTATCCATCATGGAATACATCTTTTGAAAAAAATATTGGTTAGTTTGAAGTTTTTAAGAAAATTATTGGTTATGAGTTGGAAGGGTGATGCCGATGATGATGATTGTTTAAACTGACTTTTTATTGTGTAAAAACAAAATGTGCCAAAAAAAATTGTATTATTATCACATTAATCAAAAAAAATATTCAGTTTTTAATTGTTGCTGCCACATATTATTGGGTGGCAATGACCATCTATCATTAGGTATATGAATACAGGCTTATTTGCTACGTCCATTCTATTAATGAAGTGGAGTTAAAAGTAGATAGTACCACCCTGTGGACTCTCGACGCCACCGGCACACCTATTCTTATCTATGAAAAAATGAGTGTTAATGTGAAATATGTAATTCCGCATTGTTCACGGTATCATTTATCTATAATTTCATGGAAAACAAACGGTGGATGAGTCAACTTGATAATTATAATAACAAATACGACAATGTCATAAAACATATCGGATGTTTGATGTTTAAGAATTTTGTCTGAAGATTATCTATACTAATATTACAAAGCTGTAGAGTTTGTTTGGTTGAACTCGCTAATCTCAGGAACTACTTTAGGTTAGAAGTGAAAAATTATTTTAGTGTTGGATAGCCCATTTATTGAGGAAGGCTATAGGCTATATAACATCACGCTACGACCGATAGGAATGGAGTATCAATGAAAAATATTGCAAAAACGAGGAAAATTTGACCCGCTCGCTCTTATGTGATGGAAACAAATTGCACAGGTCAACTTGTTGTGTATAAAAATCACAGAAGTGACTTTAAAGGTAGAAAATTACGTAATGAGTTGATAAAAATAAAAACAAAAATGTTTTATAATTCTGGTGCGATATTTGAAAAGCGTTCCATGTACGATATGCAACCAAGAAACGTATTATTCTGTTTATTTTCGTGTAAAGAATCACTACCAGCTAGTAGTTATTGAGCAACATTGTAAATTATTTTCTATATACCATAAATACATAAAATAACTTACAAAGGTTCGTCTATAAAATCACAAAAAGGGCAGGTGTGCCCAAGTCTTATCGATTATGCGAAATATGTAACAAGACAAGATGTAGAACTAACAACGAAAATTATTACGTGGTTACTTAGAACTAACTGCTACTAGATAGATAAGTGGCCACTGGTGAGGACTAGTTACATAGATAGCGATCTCTGTAAATAAACTAATTGTCGATATAATGACCTAAGTATTGTCGATATCGTTCAAGTTCAGCGTGTGTATCATTAGAATTTGCCAGGTGGTAGAATTCATGTTCGACCGGGGAGATACCACCGGCACCCTCATAATCCTCCGTGAAGCAATTTATTGTGTTCGGTTTGGAGAGGCGTGGTTGCCAGCTATACTTAAACGCGAGGCGAACATCTTAGTCCTCAAGCGTGGCAACTAATCTGTGGCCAACCTCAAGTACGATTAAACCCGTATTCATCTCATTGATTCATCCATTAGTTTATTCTGTCTTTTAGGTCATCTGCTAGACAAAGGCCCTAATTGACGTCCAAGCAGCTCAGTGTATGCTTCAGGTCATGAACCTATCAATGGACAAAAACCATTGCCGCAGGCATTAACGTCAAACGCTAACTTAAATATGGAAATGACATGTTAGATTCTTCTGCAGCTTATAACATTCTAACATTACGTACGAGGTAAGCTTTTAGCGTTAACGTCTGCAGCGATGTTTTTTGTAGGCCTTCTGGTAAGAAACGTGTCTTTGAAATATCGATAAAATTTATTGATGGATATCAGTACAACACTAGTATCGACTAACTGTACCATAAGTAATTCGTCGAACAGCCTACGTGGGCGACGGCACTTCAGCTATCATTACTTATCTCCTCACTGACATATTTCTGATCATCGATATGATATCGCACTTGATAAGCAAACATACAAACATATATGTACATACGATATTTACAGATACAAACAAAAATAAACTTTAGTAACTCTGCATACGGTTTATTTGGCAATGCAATATGTTTATGGAAATATTTGTACGTGTTTATTATTAGAAAAAGGACTGAAGTACGGTTATCTAAGGTCGTTTTTTACGTATACTTAGATACGCAAACAAAGTACTCAAGTTACTTCCTATTGTCAAAGAAAAATAGACTTTTATATTAATAATAATAAAGTTGAATTTAATAAATACCATTAAGCCGTATTACGACACTATACAAAGTCCAAATAATTTACTATATACATCTTCAACTTTTCCAAAATTAATAGAATACTTACATCAAACACATTTAATGTTACTGTAACTTTCATGTTTCCAATAAAATAAATACCATTCCAATTCCAATAAAATGCATAATGGTATTAGAAACATAAGTAATTCATGTTGATCATCTCCTTCCATGAATACTCAATAGTTATCACGTTTATTCATTTATATCTATGAAAATAGACTAAATAAATTAGTTAACAGTAAATAATTACACCTAGTTGGATAACTTTGTAATATTACTCCGAACTATGTCTAGCAAAGTCGGTTAATGAAATCAGTGAAATTGTTGAACAATAACCCATTTAAGTAAATAGATAAAACTGTTTACTGTATAATTATGTTCATTTACTTAACTCCACAATGTCATAAAAATTATATATAATATTATTTTTATGTATTTAATCCGAAGCGGTACAATAGAGTAGAATTCTTAGATTTTTTTTCTTGGCGTCAAATCAAGAGTTGTAAGGAACCAAATTTAAACAAACAACAGATTGAATTTGATTATATCAGAATTATGCCAATATTCATCGATAATATATATTTCTTGTGTGTCCACTGGAAAATGTTTTTTAATTATTATTTTTAATTTCTAAGCAGTTGTTGATTTTGGAATGTTTTACATTAGATCCGTCAGACTGCGCTACCATCGCAGTGTCAAATCTGTAGTAAGTATTCAATAAAAAAAATCGTCTAGGCAAACATAATAATAAAATTGAACTTCAGTCTAGTTACGTGTATGTGTTTTTGTTACGATTTTGGTCGCCATTAATAATTATATTTGACCGTGTACATTAATCATCATTATCTGGGTTGAAATAATGAATCAACTGATAGTAATCAATCGATATTGATCCAAGTGCCGTACTATAAGTGTTAGTAATTAGTGTGGTTTTGAATGGAATATTTATATCATTTAGTAAGAGAGTTGATATATCGCACTAATAATATAATAGTGTCGTAACTCAAAATAGGTAATTTTCAGAATCAACGAAAAACTGATTAGCACTTAACTAACATGGGCATGAAAAAAACGAATGTTGTCACGCCCTATCTTATCCATTTTTTGCATTATTCTTACGGCGGTTTCAATAACTTGTGGGACATTGAATTTTATATTTGGATATCGTGTTATCTCAATATCGATAAATTTTCAGTTACAACACTATTGTATTATTAGTGCGATATGTGCTATTTAATTTTGTGTACACGTCGTTTTCTCATTGAAAGCAGTTCAGATGGACAGGTAGAAAGACTAGGTAAGTAGTCTAGTCTATATAAAAGTCTAGCAAGTGTGAAATTAAAAAAAAAAACAATATTATTAATACTAAAACTTCGATTGCTATCCTTAGCAAATTTCAAAATTATTAAAAAAATAGAACCGAGCGTCAATTACTGATTTCGATATACGAGTATATTTCACATATAACCGTCACCTGGTATCAACTCTGGTGTTTGACTACCTCTGGTAGATTAAAAGTATGTTCGCATATATTGAAATTTGGAGTTAATCTTATCGAAAATTTGTGGACGTGCCGCCACTTTTCTTCATCTCCTCATTTTGTTAAATTTCCTCTACAAAGACCTAGCTTTAAAGTCAAACCCAAATTGATATTAATGACATTACCAACAAAGGTTACATAGTTCACTAACTGTATCCAGTTAGTTGGCTTCCCTCCAATAGTTAAACTCATACAGACAACCCAAATGGCATACACATAGCCGTCAGTACCTTAGATGTCTACAGACTTTCCAGACTTTAGAAAAGTTGTACAAACAATAAGTTTATTTTAGCTCAGACACTTTTTATGTTTGTTATTTATAAGCAAGGTATGTTTGTCGTATACAGGTAGCAAACGAGCACGAAGTTCATCTGAAAGGAAGTGCACTGCTGCCGATGGACATTTGTAATCACCACAGACGCGTTGCTACTCCTGATATTTGTCTCGTATGTTAACCGAAACATAATAACTGCTTCACGGATGAGGGCGGATGGTATGTGTAACTTAGTCCAAAATAAAGCCAAGGTAACTTTTGGACCCAACAGGTTTATTTTCAGTTTTACGGTTAATTAAATTTTTCCCTTTTAAATGTTCGTCAACGCAAATCTTGAAAGTACTGGACCGTTAAATTAAATGATAAGTTTGTAACTTGGACTAACTTGAAAGATAGGTAAATTTAATCGGGATAAATGAACGAAATTTTATTGCAAATTAAAAATAACTGTATACCTAAACAATTATTAGTGTAATAAATAAGATCCACTGATTACGTCCTAATATGCAATCAAGCATAGTTTTTTCTTAGGCATTATATCTGTTGTTGCTGTCAAGAGTTGTTGATGTCAAGAGATGGTGAATTACCATCAGAAGACCTGTCAACCCTTTAACTTGAAGGGTAGGGTACCTTTATTTACTTAAAACACAAACTTACCTTTTTCCCATCGCGAAATTTCACAGTGCCCTCTATAATAGAAGTGGCGGGACCAGAGTCCGCCATCTTGGATATCAATCACGCGCCAGCACCACAGCGCCGCCCTAGCGGCATCGTTGCGAACTACCACATTGTTACACTGTCACCACACAAAATTTGTTTTTAACTTTAAACCAAAATTTACTAGCTCCAATGAACACTTTATTTACTTTTTAACACTTTGATCACAGATTTTGACCAATTTGTTATGTCGTTATTGCTGATTTCAGCCACAATTTGAGGATACCCACAATTAATGTTTTTCGTATTTTCACTTTACTTCACATGAACGTTGCAACTGTGAACCTGTAACAAACAGATTGTTTTTAATATTTTGTTGTTGAGTCGCTTTCATACATAACTTTTGTACTTTTGCGAGAGCCTTACAAAAATTTTGTACTAGCAAGTAGACTCAAAATTGAGATCAATCTCGAGTACGGCTTTAAGTCCATTAGCTAGTTCTTAAAGTCATCTCAAACTTCTGTCATTTAAATCTCAGTTTGGACAATTTGCAAAGACCAAACATTAAAAATCATACAGGTACACTTTTTTCAAGTTGACCAAAACAGCAACTATTTTAAGTATACAAACGGACACCGTCAGTCTATTTCCCAGCATATGACAACACCTAACGTTCTATTAATATAGCATTAAACGTTTATTATTCACTGACATAATTGTTCTAAGAATTATCCGTTTACTGCAATACATCATTGGGTATTCCCAGAATTCGCAGGTAGATAGTTACCAGGTATCTGAGCTCGCTAGATTTGCATTTTATCTCGCTGATTAACATACTGTGATATTTCCTCGCTAGTTGAAGGTTCTGAAGTGAAGTGACAGAACTACTTTACATAGTTCGGGACTTTAACATTTAGATTTTGTGAATGAAATAATAAATGATTTTAGCATTGTTGCAGGTTTTACTTGTACGTTGTCTGTGTTATACAATTATTAAGCAAGAATACTAATTATCCGATGCACGTTCAAGAATGGCTTACAAAAAACTGACCATAATTTTTTGAAGTTATACTTCTTTTGGCGCGATTGGGAAAAATTATGAGAGTGAATTTTTACGATGCGCGCGCACACCGACAGATAAATGTGACAGTCTGAAGTTAGTTGCTACCGACAGAAAAAAGCAACACCCTAAAGTTAGTTGCGAACCATTTTGTTTGATTTCATTTACTATGCTCCAACGCCGATAGTCATGCATAGATCAAAAACAGTATATTAAAAAAAACAGTTAAAATGTATTTACCGAATGAAGGTGGCAAACGAAAATGCGGTCCACCTGACGGCAAGTGGTCACTGCTGTAAGAATGAAAGGTTGACCGAAAATGCTTTCCTACTCGCAAGTACGAAGATATTCGTCGCAAGAATGAACCGAAACACAATAATTGCTTCACGGAGTATTACGAGAGAATGTGTTCAATGAATTTTGTTCAATTTTTTTATCGTATCAAGGTAGCAAATGTGCATGAAATCCATCTGACAGTAAGTTGTTACTGCCGCCAATGGACATCATTATCGATGCTACCCCTGAGGTCTAAGATGTTCGCCTAGTGTATAAGTAATGTCGGCATCCACGCTTCTCCAAACCGAAACACAAGAATTGCTGCACGAACGATTAAGAGGGTGGAACCTCCCCAGTCGAACTACACTAGTTCGTAGTTAGTGATTTAAATGGTAGGTAACTTTTAGTCCCAACAGGTGATGCTGTTGAGATATTTTAAGGCAGGACGTTTGCCCGAGCCTATTCAATTATGTATAAATGTATAAAGAAGGTCGTGACAGGTAAGCTCAAACAAAACTCGAGTACGTAAGTTCCCCTCGAGCTTATAAACAAATTTTAGACGAAGACGGGTGGAGTTGAACACTTAGCGCGCACAAAGCCTGCGCGAAATGTAGTTAGAGTTTAAGTTTTAACAACTTTTAGGTACTTAACGCGTTTTTATAATTTATAAGCGCTATTAAAAATACTATAATAGTATTACAAATTATAATATGAGAAACGGAGTACGGAGTAGATATTTTATTTGCCATAACAAGACAAACTACAATAATAAACATATTTGATTATAGCCAATAGACTTCCTCAATAAAAGGACTATTCATCACAAAAATATTTTTTCAATTCGAACCAGTAGATCCTGAACCATAACCATGCATTATATTTTTATTATTTGTTATAAAAGTGACTACAGTAAGACACTCGTTACCACCTAAATATCAAGGAAAGTATTGTAAAGCTCAACAAGTATAGACGCGGGTGGCGTAGTGGGCAGCTGGTAGTCTAAACAGGAAGCTGGCGAGATTCGAATTACATTCACTTCAATGACTGGGTGTGATCGCATCTGCTATAAAATCATCTAACAGGGTAAAGTTTCAAAACATGGTATTGTTAGATACTCAGAAAGAACAACTCATTCGATAATAGAACTAGGTACTTGGAGGTATGTGGCGAAGCGGTTGAAATCTCGATAAAAATCTTAAGAATAGTAACATAATCTTTGTTTCACACTGGGCATCACACTGGGCGTCCTTGTCTTGTGGGTGCTATGGATACATATACAAGACACTACAAACCCACAATATGAAACACCAATTCATCATTTAGACTTCTATCTGACCGGGATCGTACCCGGAATCATCTGCGAGGCAGACATAAAGTGACCCTGCGCCACGCGGCTTAAATATACATTTTTGTTGTTGACTCCCAATTTTGTTTTCAAATAAAATTGAAGCTGTAACCAGTTTTACTTTACGAAGGATTAAGATGAACGAATAAGAGAAGATATACGAGCTCTGGCGTCTATTTCTCTCTAAATAGGATCTCACAAAATCCATATTACGTTCGCTCCAATGAATAGGTATGATCACATCTGGCATGAAACCATCGCACTACCATTTGAACCACACTGCTTCGGTCAGAAAGATCCGGTAAATCTGTTATTTAGGGCGAAATAAGCAAAGTCGTGATAGGTTAGTGGTTAAGAATGCGACTGACTTCACGCTAGGGACCCGGGTTCAATTTTTTCTTATCGGTGAAAGATAGCAAGACGCAATCAAACTGATGGTAAGAAGTTACTGCTGCCCAAAAACATTTGTTACCAATTCTAGTGCTATAGTATTGTATATAAAGTTGACAACATATGCGTTGCTACCCCTGAGGACTAAGATGGTCGTCTAACCAAAACCGAAACTCAACAGTTGCTTGACGGAGAATTGTGAGCGTGGCGGTGGTACCTTGCTAGTTGAACAACACGAGTTTTACCTTTTGGTTATGTGTTTGTTGACTCCCAATTTTATTACCTAAAATTAAAGCTACGACCAGTTTTACTTTGCGAGTACATTACAGAGGATTAAGAGAGCATCGTAACTCCTCTTTCGAACTGTAAGTCGTGTCTATTTCTCTGTAAATAGGATCTCACAAAATCCATATTACATTCGCTCCACTGAATAGGTGTGATCACATCTGCCATGAAACCATCGCTCTGCCATTTGAACCACACTAGTTCGGTCAGTAAGATTCGGTAAATCTATTATTTTGGGCGGAATTAATAAAGACGTAGATTAGTGGTTTTGTAGCTTAGTGGTTAAGATTTAGAGTGATGTCACGCTGGCGATCCGGGTTCGATTTTTTTATCGGTTAAAAATTACTATATTGGTAAATCATTGCTGGACATTTGTTGTCATTGTCATTTGTCACCAATGGACTGTCAATTGAAGTGCGAATCAATCGTACCTGAGGTTGCATTGCTACCCCTGAGGACTAAGATGTTTACCTTGTGAGTACTGCTAACAACACCTTCCCAAAAACAAAACCTTAGAGCTGTTAAGTTTTTGAATTATATATAATGAAATAACGAATTAAAATATATTTATATATAAACGTACATTTCGACTGATGTTATCTGATGGCTATGAGATGTATATTTCGGAGGCTGGTGCCTCCTCAGTCGAAATACACGTGCAATGGCGCACACTAACCAGCAATGGCGGATTATGTTAGAAATAGAACATTAAAGACTACTTTAAAAGCACCCAAACCCAAACCACAAATCCATATTGGTAAACTGGCCAGGAATTGGACCCAGGACTCTGCGTCAAACCGGGGGTCGTCAATAAACCTAAAACCTCGAGATCCAAACCCGAATCCTCAGAGCGGAAATCCGAAATTAATATTACTTTATCACTTCCGTCGGCTTTAAGCAAACCGTTTCGAATCCATATTAACCTCCATTGAATAAATTAAATTTCATAACCATTTCAAACATGTAATTGGTAAAAGCAAACGAAAGTACGGGAAATTAATAAAATAATACACCGTTTTATTCAATTTTAGAAACGAAACAAAAATTAATATGGTCCTGAATAAACAAGCGGGTGTTATATGTTTATTTTTGTTAGGGTTGCCACTTATAGAATTTCAAAGTCATATTAACAATGGACTGACTTGATTGTTACCTTTCCTTCTATCCCAAACCTACTTTCTTTTCCATTTGAATTTTTGAAGTGAAAATTCTTTTTATCACCAGAATTTATTTATTAAGTTATTTTGTCTGATCGTTCTAGGCAATTGCCAAAAGTTGCCTCACCAAAAGATAGACAACATTCTCTCGAAAACTTTAATTAAAAAAACTTAAGAGTCCCAAACTCAAGCATAGGTAAACTAACACTACATTAATCTGTCGAGTTTTGTTTACTTTGAAGTGATATAGGTATCAACTAAACAAAGAATAATGGGAAATTTAATAAATTATTGAATTGAAATCATAGACAAATAAGGCCCTATACTATCCACATCGAAAAATAAAGCAATAAAAACACAATTGTGACAACCCTATCCGTAGACCCCCAGGCGGCCTTGTGCGGCTAAATGAAAAAAGTTCACGATATCAATACTTGAAATTGCACATTTATTATGGGCCTTTGTGTGTGTGATCGGTCGCGATTTACAATAAATAAGTTAAATTCTACGTTCACAATAAAATAGGCCTGTATTGTTGTTCATTTTGTTTGGATGTTACATATATAAATGTCTATCTGCCACTCCAAATTAATGACTGGATATGGTTGTCCCTTAGAATTTTTTTTTTTTTTTTTTTCGTCGGAAAAATGCGCACGCATACCCCCCGCCCTAGGGGCCAGGCGACGGGTTATGTGGGACTCCAACCCCCTAAAAAACCGCCGGTGTTCCATCTCGCCACCGTATGGCGAAGTCGCGGG
>DWNR01002378.1:0-13158 GCA_018250455.1 Polygonus leo
GGTCAACAATGGCTTGCACCTGTACATAATTATGTCCAAATTATAATAATGTTACATTTTTGATGAATGATTTTGACGATGTTGGTATTCGGAGTCAAAGGGGGGTTATTTTGATTATTAATAAAAGTTACACTAAATATAGAATTTGTTTTTTGGTATACTACCCGTGTTAACAAATGTTAGTGCCAAATGACTGAATATGTTGATTGCAATATTGTGTTTTAGTGATAAGCGAAGTAGAAAAGCACAGCATTTCACGATGCTTCTTTGTGTACGTGTATTTAAGCACATTTTTAATCAATTGTATTAATAAAAATTGATAATATTTATTATATATTAAATATAGACCGTTATTTTTATACAGTTATTAAGGTGTAAGGTGAAATAAGTGTAGGGGTTAATATTTAAATACAATAAACTTCAACTGTTAGGAGATTCCTAGAGAGTTAACATCTTACTGTAAATATTCAAAAAGTGAATCAGTAACTTCTTATAGTAATTGCAGATAATTGTCTTCAAATGAATATGAGTATCATTTACAGTATGATGTTTATAGGGGTATGAATAAAGGCATCTAAACATCAACATTCTAAAGAACAACAACGAAGTGCACTGTTAAGAGAAAAGTAAGAGCCATTGCTTGTAATAAGAAAAATTAAGAGGTACAATTTTAACATCAAAAGCCAATCGTGTTATACGTTAACAGCTATTAATGAAACAGATGATAAACTTTTTGTGACAGAACGAAATGATAGTGAAACAGTGCCAAGGGAGACAGTTTTAATCGTAGATAGAAAACATAGAAGTCATCTAAAGAGTCTAAAGATAATGTACATTAGAATATATTTTGAAATTAAAGCGTTATATAAAGATGCCCTTTAAACACTGATTAAGTTAGTAAGAAAATAATGAGCATGATTAGAAGGCATACTAGTAAAAATTAAATTAAAAAATAATTTCAGCTAAAGGCATATACATAAAGTGGACTTTATCGAGGGTAAATGTATCCATTTTACCAAAGGCAATTTCTCCTCAGCGTTTTGTTCACGATAGTCCACCATATTTTGCATCTGTGTTGGCAGCGATAGACAAACGGCACATTAGTTGTTAATTAAAGACAATATTCCAACGAAAAGCCACGATTATTTTGTACAGCAAATGCAATTGTTGTGTTTCCATGTGCTTTATCTATTGACAATGCTTAACACATATTGGTTATATTTATTTTATTTGCACTATTTTTTTTTTCATCAGTGAGACGTACATTAAAAGATCCATTTTATTTTTCTTGTATGTTCATGTAGCTTCATTGTAAATTATATTTGATACATACCATTCCAAGAGTTTCCTTCTTATTGAGTCGCAGTTCACGTAGCATTTGGTTGCGTTGTTCCATCATCAGAGTACGTTCGTAGGTATAAGCAGATATGTCACTGTCCGTCTAAAAAATATGTGAAAATTAGTAATAATTAGTTTCTTACTGTAGCTTTACTTTATGTTTTCCGTCAAAATGATTGATTTCATATTATCATTCTATCATACCATTTCGACAACTTCAACTTCAGCTTCAAGACGCAGTTGGTAGAGGAACATCTTCAGGTCTTTCTTCATTTGTATAGAGTTGTCTTCCATCTGAGCCACGGTAAAGATTCGCATCTTGCAGTTCTTCCATGTGCGGTGTTGTTTTAGCAAGAAAGGCAGCAACATAAGCATACCACCATCGTGCACAATCCACCAAATATCAATGTTACCGGATACCTGGGGAAATTTGATGTAAAAAATAGTCTTCAAAATGAATGTACATTAAATTAGATTATTGTAACGTTTCCATTCATTAAACGTATATATGAACGTATTTCCATGATACAAAACGATTATCGATATGAACTATTTTAATGAGAAAATATAACCACATTTTTCCTTATATTTCCTAATATTGAGCATTCATTGTTTTATATACCTTTTCAGTAGAGTTAGGGAAGAAGTTGATTCCTTTGGGAACAAGCATGGCCATCCGTGCAGCAGTGACAGCACGTACGGTGTGCAAGAAGACGTGCCAAGTGCGATCATCTTCAGACTGACGCCATCCATAGGGCCACCCGACGATAACGGTATTCGGTTTCAAACCACCGAGTCCTGTTGTTTGTACACTGAAAGTAATAAAGTTTATAATATAAAAGGTTTTGCAGTGAAAGTTATCCTAATAGTATAAATATGAGAATGAAAATGTGAGTTTGTTTATGACGCATCACGCCTTAAGTACAATAAAAGACATAACGATACATTTATCTAGGAAAAGTATTGTTTCCAAGGGACTGAAAATATTATTCTAAATTCAAAATAGATGACAACATAGTATAATACCGCATGCGAAAATAAAATATAGTAAATAATATTTATAAATAAACTAATACATATGAAAACCAAAAAACTAAAATTAAGTGATGCATCGCGTAAAAACCACCCTGTTAAAGAGTCAATATGATGATATTTTCAACTTACAAGTGACTCAGTCCGTCAGCAATGCTGTGTGATACAAGCACATCCACGAATCCTTTGACTTTTTCCTCATCCATACATTGTCTAAGGTTCTGTCTAGCTGTGGTCGCTTCTGATGCTCGTCGGGTGAAGTCTCCACCAAGAACCGATACGCAAACAGTTAAACCCTTTCCTGAAAGAGTAAAATTAAATGTGTTTGATCTAAGTCTATTATCTACCTTTAGAATGATTTTATACTACGAGAAGTATAAAATCATTCTAAAGGTGTCATATTTTTCATTATTTTAAGTATCAATACATAAGGAGGTGGGAAGTATTTTGTAAATTTATTCCATTTCATATAAATGTAATTATTAGTAGTGTAAAAAATGAAAAGAATTTCATATTTGAAAATACCTATTTTATATTTGTATTACTGTATGCGCATAATTATAGTTCAATAATTCTTATTACTAAGCATATTACTGACCGGCCTTTAGCTGATTGGCAAATGCAAGCAGTTTCCGATATTTAGGAGTAAGGTCATCGTTCAGTTTAGCGAGTACTAGTACTTGAGGCCGCCAATTCTTTGTGTGTGGTGGTCCTTCTTCCAGACGTAGAAGCGAATATCGAGCAGCTGACAATGCCAAACCTCTAAGACCATCACCCCATTCTTTTTCAGCTCTGGAAATGAAGCCATGAGCTATTTACTTCACATTTTATTTCTATCAAATTATTTGTTATATATATTTTTATGTGGTAAAAGAACTACAACTTTTCTCATTTCATTAATTAGCTTCACTTATATTATGTTACGTAAATAATATGGATAAACCTCATATAAAAATATTCAATGTGATCACTGATTTTTGTGTTTTATGAAGTACCTTAAAATTTAAGTGATAAAGAAGTCTTAACTTACCCTCGATATTCAATGTATTTGTAGATAAGACCAGCCATACCCATCGCAATAAGCGCGTAGAACCACGAGGTCATGAACATGATTGAGATACATAGGACAAGGCCAGCCAGTGACAAGGACCTTAAATAAATAACGGATAATATAAATAATTATAGCGAATACATACATTTAATAATAAAACATTGTAATAGATATAAGGTTATAAATGTTACCAGTGATAGTATTTAAATCTTGGGCGCCAGTTGGGAGTCTTCAGAAGAGTTTGGAGAGCACAAGCCAAGTTGACGAACCCGTAGCACATCAGGAAGAACATGGAGAGGAGAGGAGCAAGGATATCTACGTTGCCCAACAGAATACCGCATTGGCAGATTACCATCGTTAGCAGCAGGGCCCTGCAAATCAAAATCAAAGTATGTGTATATTTGATATAAAATATTTTTCTAAAGGTCCTACATTTATAATTTGGTTTTATAACATACAGTACACTTTGTATGAGCTGCTCAAAATTAAGAAGTGTACAAATTTTTTAAAACTTTTTTTTTAAGTTTTCACATCTGAATCAATAAGTTATTACCTGGTGGGTTCTCCTCGGCTAGATGAAACAGCAAACGGAGCAAGGAACGGAATGATTTCATCTTTAGCAATAGCTTGTAGCAATCGAGGGGCACCAGTCAAAGATTGCAGACCAGCTCCCAAAGTTGATAGGAAGGATCCAACCAGAATAACCCATTGATTTGGCCACGCCATATTTGCTACAACAAGTTTGCCTCCTATTGATTGACCGAATCTGAAAGACACATTAAAATGGTTTAGAATTCCAGATGGTTGTGAAAATTTATCATTAGATAAAATTCAAAATTTGCATCAAAATTGTTCGTACTATTTTGCATCATTTCACAATGGTAGACAAACTCAACAAAGAAGTTATATTAGAAGAAGCATTTAAAGAATATTCAAAATTTGGAAATACAAACAGTGATGGAAAACAAATAACTTTAACAAATATTGATAAGTGGTTAAAAGAGGCTAAATTACTTGATGGAAAGAAGCTTTCTTCAACAGATACAGCAATTTCGTTTCAAAAATTTAAATCAAAAACTATAGACTTTAAAACATTCGTTCAATTTATTGAAACGCTAGCTAAGGAACATAGATTGGACCTTAATGAAATGAAAGACAAATTATCTTCATGTAAGGTTCCGGGTACATCTAAAGCAACAAAACCAGAGAAGTCAAAATTTCTTGATAGAATGACTGATACATCAAAGTACACGGGTACGCATAAAAAACGTTTTGATAAACACGGCAAAGGTAAAGGTAAATCTGGACGAGAAGATACTGCAGAAAATTCTGGATATGTGCAAGGTTACAAACATAAAGATACATATGACACAAAAAAGTAAAAAATGGTTTTGGCTCACTTATCCCGGAGTAGTAAATTGTCGACAGTTCCCGCAAAGAGAAGGACGCAGGAAAGATAAACGGTCGAAGTTGTTAGGATAGCGCCAATTGTTCCAATTGGTATACTCTTTTGGGCATCAGCCAAATCACCGGAGCGATTAGAACCAGCCATGATACCTGTTACAAATAGCAAAGTGGTTATATAAGATTATTATCAATAAATAAAAACATTTTAGAATGATTATTAATTTATTTTTAACCTGTTACTGATGGGAAGAAGATGCCAATTAAAATAGTAAACGTAGTCGAGAGGTCGGCATATATTTGATTGTAGGTAGGCCTTTCCATTTGTTCGATGTCATCGGGTTCTTTACCGTACGCGATATATTGTCCAAGTTGTAAAAAGGAATCTTGCAAATTATCAAAGAACACTCCGCTAGCCAAGCCCTGGATAACATAACAGATACATTACATCGTGCAAATAGGTTATTAAATAACGCAACAGTAATATGCATAAAGTGTAAATTTTTCACTTACCTTAATGCCCTGTACGATGGAAACATTATGTGCAGTATAATACGGGTCACATGTGTTATTCGGACAAAATAATTTATATAATTCACCACCAGTCTCTTTTGAGCAATTATTTATGTTAATATCCTTTAGTAAGCGTTTGCCCAGCACACACATCCTGAAAAAGTAATGAAATATATACATAAATTGTATATTGTATATAAAATGCAAGTAATAAACATAGCGTAAATAGTCCCATTCATCTTGTTGGTCCAACTTCGATACTGCTAAGATCCTTCTTTATATTTTGATGTAACAATCAACATTTATGAAGGTAAATGAAGGAATAATAAAAATATGTTTTTTTCCTGTATTTAACATTTTCATACTAAAACGTACGCAACTAAAGCGAAATAATCTATTTCCTTACTGAAGTTTGTCGTTCCCGTTGAAGTTCACGAAGATTCCGGCGTAGACTGCGGAGATGGAGAGAATGACGCAAGCCAAGGCAATCGTCGCAAACTTGTTTACAAACTTTACGCCCACGAACACAACCATGCCCATTATGAGAAGCAAGCCGGTGCCGTATACTCGGAAATTGTTGTACATAGCTTCGGGGTCCTTTGTGAAATCACCGAAGATTGACATCCAAGGAGCCATGTATGTCTAGAAAGATAAATAATAACTTTAGTTTCGTCAACAGCAAAGAGACAAATCTTTTATATGAACATGATTCGATAGTTATGTGTAAAGGATTCGTATATTTTAAAGTATTCATACTCTTTTTTAACGTATAAAAGTAGCAAACGAGCATGCAGTCCACCTGGTAACTGGTCACTGGTAACTGGTAAACAGGTAACTTGTCACTGGTAACTGGTAACCTGGTAACTGATCACTGGTAACTGGTAACCTGGTAACTGGCCACTGCCACCCATGGACTGATGTCCATGGGTGGCATGGGTGTAATCATCCCCAAGTACGATTAAAGCATATCTAAGTTTGATCAAAGATGTGTTGCTACCCCCGAGGACTAAGATGTTCGCTTCGTGTATAAGTATAGCCGACAACCACGACTCTCCAAACCGAAACACAAGAATTGCTTCACGGAGGATTATGCAAATTTCTATGGTACATATGGTACCTAACCGAACCTTTTAACTTCATTTTCTGAACATAACAAGTAGTAATTACTCTGAAATAATTTGAGAAAAATCGATTTGAAGGTCTATTGCTATACATTTATTCGAAACGATCACAGTGTTAGGGATTAGAGGAAGCGGCTTTGGTACGTAATTCAATCGGGGTGTGATAAACGCAATCCATTTACGTCAGATGTGGTTTTATGTAGATATAAAAACGGTCGAAGGCCTTTTTCCTATTAAGACTCCATTATGAACTCCAATTTTGAGCTTGTTACTTTTTATGGCAAAATATAATGTCCTTCTGGCAGTGAAATTTTCCTTATTTGCTTTCAATTTAGTGTGAAATTGTTGTATTTCTGGATTAAAGCCTCTGATTTGTATATAGAACTACACTTTATAATGTATCATATGAGTTGCAATGTATAATAGTAACATGGGTTTTACATTTATTGGCGATTGGTTTATTAGTTACACATTCATCTATACATATAAAATTCTTTGTCCTGAATAACTGCATGACTAATCTACGCACAGCCTAAACCGCTGGTCATAGTGTCCTGAAACTTGGAGGGTGTTTTTTTTGTATGACGTAGGCATCCGATAAGAAAGGATTTTCGGAAATTCTACCCCTAAGAGGGTGAAAAGCGGGAGCAAAGTTTGTATGGGACTAAGTGATTGCTTGGTCCAATCTACTTCAAATTTTGCATAAATATTCTTTAAGAGAATTGATGGAAGATGTGTTTCGTATTTTATTGAAACTCATCTTCTAATAAAATCTAGACGTTCAGTTTAGATATGTATTTCTATCTAGTATAATGAACATTATTAGACATGATAAATAACAATTTCTGAATTTATTTTCATTATCAGATCGTCTATCTTAAGATATTGAAACTGTAGCTGATACATCTTATATGTATAACGTGGTAACCTTAAGTCTAGCTTAAGAGGTAGCCTTTTTCTAAAAGACTGAAACATAGACTTACCAGAACGATCTCAACAGCACCGACGATGTACATAGCCGCGGCGAGGGTGGTGCCAGTGTAGAAGAGCATGCCGACGGCGCCACCACACTCTGGGCCCAGCGACCGACCGATCATGAAGTAGGACCCTCCCGCTGGCACCACACCGTTCGTTGCAATCGCAGACATCGATATCGCCGTAAGCATAGTCTGGGGATTTGAAATATCAAATTTTACCATTGTTTTAGATTATATGGAGACTATTTACTGTAAAATAGACATTTTTTTGTCAATAGGACTTTCAATAATTGTATTTTTTGTTATTATTTTGGATTAAATCTTGTACCCTCGACCATACTAAAGATTCCTCGCCAAGATTCAGAATTGAAAATTATTTAAATTTAATCCTCTACAGATTTTCAGTTTTATTTAAATATAACTTGAACAGATGAATGGAAATTATTCTCATACATACTCGTAAACTTATTTAAATTACTGAACCTGAAGAGATCAGGAAACACTAGTAGGAAATAGAGAAAGGATTTGAAGATAATTTTACTCACCGTACAACAACAAGTAAGCACAATCAAGAATCCCTGTATAGCGCCCGCCGTGCCAACCACCCACGTGAGACGGATGAAGAGGATCACGCCGAAGATGTTCTGGATGCAGGGCAGGTAGACGCCGATGAGCGTGCCCATGCGGGCTGGTGGAGCTGGCTTCGGTGTATCCGGGTCGGCGGTGGATGCAGTCGGGATTGTGTTGGAGTAGTCTGCCAGCGAGCTGAGGAATGTTGCCGCTCGCGGACGATCTTCGAGTTCCTCCTATGGAAAACCAAGTATTGTAATGAGTATTTTGCAAGTAGTTTGACCAGTATGAATGTATTGAAGAAATTGTTAAGTTCGATTGCATACTTCGGCATACTTTTCCGGCTCCGCCGGTCTTACATGGTCACAAAGCGAACATTTTCGTCCTACCAATGCTTTTGTGGTCGATCCTTAAAACTTTGATATTGGTTGGTACCAATTCAGGTTATTCAAGTGATCATTTGCTACTGTATGGACAGTATGTCTGGTCATTAATTTGGTTGAAGTCTTTTTAAAGGTACAGATATTAGAGAAGATATTTATAGAATGCATAATGATTATAGATTGTATGTAATATTTTAATTGTTATGTTATGTAGTGTATGTACATTTCCATAAAAGCCTAACTAAAACCATGCTCGCTCGAACATATTATTTTATTTCAGTCATAAAACTGTGAGTGGCTTACGGAGGTCGGTCCGTTGTATGAAATTCCAGTATAAAATCTATTCTATTACTTGAACAGTTGGCAGAGTGCGTTGATGGCTAAAATCAGGAGCCGAATCACGTAATCGACATAAATATATCCGCCATTTCTGCGTGGAGGTTGCGCTTGATGTGAATCGGGATTTTTGTTCAACGAATTTTTAATGTTTGATAGTTTTTGGTTCCGTACCTAAAGAGATGTTAACGAGTTTCAAATAAAAAGTCCATCTGGGTCTATCACAGTGTCATATATTTTGATTCAAAGACGGTTGAAATTTTTACAAAATGTATTAGAGTAGCTGCCATAATTAATGTAAAAATTAAAAGACACCCCTACAGAAGTAACAATAAAAATATATATAATTATAATTGTAAATATTATATTATACGAGACAATATTCTTGGGAGTCCGACTTTTTTTACAGGTGCAAACGATCCACTGGTCCAGGGTCCATTGTTCGCGTTCGAATGATACAAGTCCTACCATTCCTACAGAAACGTAATCCTAAAAAATAGTAGTTCTTTACTTTAGTATTTAAAATCTACTACACGTGTAGTGTAGTATTTTGTAGTGTGGTATTCTATTTTCCCGCACCGTAGCTCTCAAAAGGGTTGTTAAATTAGAACGGTTTACGTCACAAATACCGCATTGTCGTAGCCGGCTCTCGAGGGTGTTATTTTTAGACATGTTTTCATTTATTTGTTAACAAGATTTCACATTAATATTTTTTTAGAAAGTTTTTGTAATGTTTGTAATCTACACATATAGTAATATGACTTGTTCATTAGGATCATGGTTAATCATTTCGTTTTTCATATGATACACGTTTGGGGATATGTTCTCTTTTTGGGTTATACCCTAATATTATGCATAATCTAGCCTTAAGCCTAATGGGTAATTTCGTTTTAATTAATAAATAAATTTTTTGCTCTCTATATTTTGCTATAACCTATGTCACGAATCCTAAAGTGGTGGTGATAAACATAAGATTATTTTTACACAGACTATATTTTATAAATTGTCCCTATACAACTGCTATTATCCCACTTCTATAGGCAGATTCACAGGAATCTACTACAAGCAAAGGAATCGTTGTACATTGTCAGGCTGACAACAACACAATAGAGGAAAAATGTAGAGCAAACAAACGAGTCAAGCAAGCAATCAACAAAGAATATCTGATACCCCGACGCGCGGTGCGGAAGTGTAGGCGAGCTGTATCAGGAGTGTATAAGCGTTTATGTTCACGATAGATTTGTTCTTGAAATGTTCGTAGTACCTAAATTTTGTTTCATCTTAGCCCATTTTAAAACTGCAATAGTCGCTATTTATATACTATCAACTCAAAATATGTGTTACGGATTCATTTGGGTAAAATGTTAAAAATCGCGACTACCTATACAATACCGATGCCTATTTTAAAGAGAGGTTTATCTAAATTTTACCTAATTCCATATTGAAATCAAATTCTTCTGATGTTTCACATAAAATACATAAATTCATGTATTTTTTATTATCGTACATATTTTCTCATAACTCTTTATTTACTTTACTTTTGAAGGCACAAGGCAATAATAAAACGAGTCATTGTATATTGTCAAGCTGAAAACGACACAACAGAGTAAATACTCAACAATGGTGTCAAGTAAACTATCTACAAGGAATATCCGATACTCGAACAACCCGGAGAGGATGTGGGCGAGCAGCAAGTATCAGACTAGTGTTTCAAGCTTTATACATTACTTACGACAAATTAATTCTGACCATTTTAAAACGTCATTAATTTTAAATTTAAAATGCCCCAAAATTCCTTGTTGAACTAGCAGCACAGGCATTGCAGAAAATTTTAAGAAAATTTATGGATATGTATGTTAGAGGTTAAAGGTTGAAAGTTAAGAAGTTACTACTCATAGAAATGTGGTGGTTATCGTTATAGTTTCAATCGGTTTGGAAAACAAATTCGTTTGAAGTATTAAAGGTAAAATTACTCATCTCACTTCAATAACGAATTTGTTCTCATATTTTCTACTAACTGCTTATTCACTTTACTTTTAAAGACGTAACGGAAAAATAAAGCGAGTCATTGTACATGGACAGGCACAGAGCATCACAATAGAGTAAAACTATAGACCTACAAACGTGACAAGTAAACAATCTGAAAGGAATATCCGGTGCCGAGGCGCGTGGTGGAAGTGTGAGGAGCTGCAAGTTTTAGACGAGTGTTAACGCGTTATACACTAGTTAACACTTCTATTAGATTCTTAATAAAAGTATTTCTATGTATGTTACTGATAAACGTGTACAGATATCTACACTTTTTAATATGCACATAAATGTCAGATGTGGTCTAATATTTTCCTTCGCCTGGAATCAAATTTCTCTTTACTTATTTGACACCAGTTAAATCGCTTTACACTATCACTAATATTCCTACAATATTACCCGTTATCGTTCTAAAAAATAAAAATACTCATATTTTTTCATAGTAGTAATATTTTTATAGAAATATTTTATAATATAAGCAATTCACACGGAATATCCGAGTAACTGGCTCCGACGCGAGAAGCGGAGCGGGCCATCGAGTGTTTGGACGAATGTTCAAGATAGATTAACTTGTTCTTGAAATAAATGTTTATATTTCTAAATGTTGCTTTAGTGTACATTAACTTAAATTGTCATTAATTACTTTAAACGAAAATTCTTTAGAATGTCCTTATTCATTTTCTCCATATAACAGCTGTTTCTTCACTTCTACAGCCAGTTAGCCAGAGGGTAAAGAATCGTTATACATTGTAAGGGTGAGAACAACGAAAAAAAGAGGAAAAATTTAGTTCAAATAAACGCGTCAAGTAAACAATCCGCAAGGAATATCCGATACTCGGCGAGGCACGTGGAACCGAAGACTGGGTCACCTGCATCTGTCAAAGTGCTCAATCGTTATACGCTGTTCACGATAGAACTATATCGATATTACTTTTTATATTTCTAAATGTTCTATAAATAACCTTTTATATATTTAAATGTTGTTTTAGTCTAGTTTATCGTCGACAATTATACTTAAAATAATTAAATCTTCACTTTCCTACTTACGTTACAAGAACTATAATAGCAATTGGAAGAGCAGGCTGTGCCATAGCAATAAAGGTTATGCGACGTGAATTAACATAAAATTATATGATCAACCTAAATTAATTATCGATATGAATGTTATAAATGCTTTTAGGTACAAAGTTAAAGAGCCGTGCTATTCAAATGTTTAAATTACATATTTAGATTCAAACTCGAACTTGATTTTACCATGGACATTCTAATCAAGACATGGAAAATAACAGCCTGAGTAATGAATTAATCCGTAAAATACTCCTTTGGCGACCCTATAGGTAATACTTGATTTTCTAAGGAGATCCGTGGTCAGAGTGGGAGAGTAACGGACAAATGATGACGAATTAAAGTCAAAAAATGTTACATTATGTTAATTGCCTTATCAAAGTAATTACACGGAACAGTGAATTTAATACTAACGAATACTGAAATACTGGAGATTAATGTTTAAGCCCCCGTTAAAACTTTAAACGTTCAGTAACAATATTAAACGTAATATTAACACAAAGCCTGAAGGCAGACGGCGTCACGCCGGAATTCTTATGGAGGTAATTTATTACAACGTAAAATTTAAATCGCTAGGCGGAGATTTTAGGCTGCACGATATTAAATGTCTTGGTTTTTGTGAAAAGTTGAAATGAGACTGGCTGCTTTTTTGAAATGTATGTCAACTAAGAAAAAAGAAATAAAGTATACTTGATATTTTTGTGGACTGTTGTATATACCGTTTAATATTTCACAGCGGTCTAATCTCTAATATTTTAATTAAGACTAAGGCTTTAAATCCGGAAAATCGAGAATATTTTTATGATTTGTCGGCGGTTAAACTTAAGTAGAATAAGCGCGAATTAGAGGACTGTTGAATGAAACCAATCTAATATTTGAATATAAGAAATCATTTCAATTTAAAAAATGTAATTAAATTAATGTTCCACACAAATCACAGTTACACAAAAACAAGGTAAATTTATTTAAATTCTGTTTGTAACCACAGGAGCTTATGTGACCGCAATATTTAAAATAAATTAATCATTCATTAATTCAAACATCCCTCTGAATCATGAAAATTACTGGCCATCCATTTAAGTCTCGACCGCGCTTGATTTCGTATAATTTAATTTGACTAATGATAACTTAACTTCCCCTAAACGGAGAATTGCGTACGCCTGTCCCACAGAAATGCTTAGCTTAAAATCTGTCAGAAGCAATACTGATTTTAATTACAACTATCTTTTGTTTCATGTATTCAACGAGTCAAAAGCAATAAAAATCTATCTATACATATAATAAAGCTAAAGAGGGTCGAAAGTCTGTACATGGAAGATATTCGAAAAAAAGTTGCCTGG
>DWNR01002379.1:0-13157 GCA_018250455.1 Polygonus leo
CCCAGGCAACTATTTTTCAAATATCTTCCATGTACAGACTTTCGACCCTCTTTAGCTTTATTATATGTATAGAAGATTATTTCACAATAATACATTTTCCGCGAAGTCAGTATATGTACACTTTTATTTTGATTGACGGTTTAATTTGTCGTTAAAAAGATTGCTTAGTGAGATTAAGATTTTCAAATTCTTTTTGTTACCCTTATCGTTTCTCCTCCCTGCTAATAATCGCTTTATGTATCAAACAATTAACGGTTTCCGTTGAAAATTGTCGTAATAAATAATTCATACAAATTCAGCGAAGAAAACCAGAACGTAGGTAAGGTATTATTGGAAGTTATTAAAAGTATGGCTGCTTTTGAAGACTTATACTACGCAAATAAAGTAAATGGAAATCTTGGAATAATATTTGTGTCAGAAATAATGAGGCAGTTGGAAAAATAATGGCTTCATAAATTCTTAGTAGAAAATTTCTAAAATCTCATAAATTTATAATTTTAATTTCCAAGTCTAATTGTAACAAAATTGTATGAATGAAAAAGTGTCGCCCCCATGTTTTTCATTAAGCTAGATACCTAATGATAATGGTAGATGTTATGAAATTTGTATTAGTTGATGGATGAGTTTTCGTCCGAATACACTGTTTTCACATGTTTACGTGCTTATTATGTATTCGTCGTTAATTTTAACATAATGCTTGCGAAATATACTAAAAAAATCTATGCAAGCATTAAAACATAAAAGTACCTAATGTAACGTTAATGAGGGATCTTTAAAAGGACCATAATCAGATTGCTTTGAAGTATAGAACTTATTTATACATGTATTTTTATTCAACAAAAATAATGAAGCGTTATAACATAATATGTAGCAATGCAATAAGGTGAAACGAACCAATATTTCCCTTTTAGTCGTTCGATATTCAAAGTATGCGAAGTATTTTTACGCCTCGGTACGTAGTTCGCATTCAATAAAATAAGGCAAATAAAAGAATGGGATTTTTATTACCTTTAGTCACGAAAGTTCTATATCGGTTAAGTTAAGGCTAAGTATGCTATTTTAGTAGGAGTGTTACCTATAAACGTAAAATTTTAAAGGTATTTTGTAAGTTGCTGCTCGCGTGTCCCATTATTTTTTAGGTCATTATCGCTTTGTATTATCGATATGGAGTAACAAATTGTGTTTTACATACCCACTGAGATGTATTTGTGATTATTTACTTGCTTTACTTATGTTTGAGTTGGTTTTATTCCTAAGTGGTTCGTTGCTTATTCTTTAACCTAAAAGGAAAAATATGCCTACGCCTAAATAAGATACGCCTAAAATATGCCTGCTCATATCTATATGCAAAATTTCTGAGTATTCTAAGTTATTTGTGTCTAAAAAGATAACATCACACACACACACAAGAGTCTCCGAAATCGGCGTGTTTGTGCGAGGAGAAGATAACATTATTATTACATCACGTAGAAGAAAATAAAACAACATTTACTGTTTTCCTGTAGCGAAATGTAAGAAGATTATAATAAATATCACAACAATAAAAACATGTATGAATTAAGTAGATTTGCGTGATTTGAACTCCGACCTTAAGTGAAAAACGACGGAATCTTAACGACTAAGCCGAAACAGTTTTAATAAACAGTTGATTATGACGATTTTACAGCGAAAATGATGATTAGAAACCACTTATTTCCTCTGCAAATTAAATTACACTAGATCATAAAATCACAATAATAATATTCAAAGGACCCACAAATTCATTAAGTTTACTGAAGGGTTATAAATCTTGGATTAATATTAAAATAGGGCCTTTTGGAGCTGTACTAAATATTCCGGAAAGGCGTTGAAATAATGAATGTAGGTACTAATGTAATTGAAATGATGAATGGAATAACTAATCAATTAGTATTTTGATTTATGACAAAATTCAAATTGAAGAAAGATGATTATGATTGTTTTTTTTCGTTTCTTATGCGTAGTGTTTGTTATGGCTGTTCTAAATAGTTTTTATGACTATTTTAATGGATTTCGAAATGAAGTGTTTTTTTTATTTTGTAAAGGTAGCAAACGAGCATGCAGTCCACCTGATGGTAAGTGGTCACTGCCGCCTATGGACATCAATAATCATCCTCAAGTACGATTGAGTCATACCTAAGTTTGATCACAAATGCGTTGCTACCCCTGAGGACTAAAATGTTTGCCTCGCGTTTAAGTATAGCCGGCAACTACGCCTCCCCAAACCGAAACACAATAAATTGCTTCACGGAGGATTATGAGCGCGGCGGTACCTTACCTCCCCGGTCGAACTACATGAGTTCTACCACCTGGCTATCAATCTGACACTCATGTATGTCATATTATTGGAACTGTAATATCTTCACATATAGATAAGGCTACTAGAGCTTCCAAACATACAGGTGTCCCAAACTTCAACGGTAATCCGTGAACAGGAAGTATGTAATGTAATTAAGTATGTATGTATGTATTTATGTAAGGTAATGTATAATTAAGTGATATAAGAAATAATTTATAGAACACTGATTGATTTTTGCTTCCATTCTTTGCTTTGCTTTCCAAAGCATTCTTCAAGTAGCGTCCATATCTATCTTGACTAACACCCAAAACAATAAAAAAATTGGATAATTGTTTTATGCTTTAGCTAATAGGTAGTATTTTATCAATTTTAATGTTTATTTTTGTCGCCAGACTTAAATTTGAACACACAGTTTGTTAAATAGACTACAATATAGATTTTTCGTAAATAAAGGTATCAACTCAAAAGTTTTTTTAAGTTCAGTCTTGTAATGTATTATACTATTTTGAAATTTTGATTAGATGCGCCATTTTTTTCATACTATTGGTTTAGGTTGTTTCAAATTATACAATTTTGTCCTATTTGCAAAGTCTTCTTTACTTGAGCAGTTACTATATACCTTTTCAACAGAAACATGAATTGCTTATAAATAAATGCTACTCGAAACAGCGACGGTAATGTGTGTTAGGCTAATCATATATAGATTTTATCACTTGGAAATATACTTAGATATTTGCTTATGATCAAAAGATGACAAACCACTTTTCTTCGACCGTTCTTTGTTCTCGAAACGTCATTTTTCCACAATAAAAGCTAAGCTTTAGTAGAAATTCTAACGAGGCTCATTTCAATTTAAATTTAACCACCTAATAGCGGCAATCAGTATCAACGTAAAGATTGTTATTTCAAATTCCTTAGGCCTTGGCCTCAGAATGTTTGGTATAACTAATTGGCGTGAATATGCGGTTATTACGCTCATTAGAATTCCTGCTTTGTACCGAGAAATCGGCATTTTATGGAATGTGGAAAATTTGAGTATTAACAAGAAAATACCCAATTAGAACATACTTTTTATTGTTACCCCTTTTGTAGGTATTTGTACGAAAAACATATTTTCCATAAAGATTTCCTAATTTTGATTAAATGTGAAAGTAGGGCATAAAATCCGTTTTAATTTTGGCCAGACTAAACAATATGGTAACTTATTTTTTAGAAAACATAGACACTACTAGACTTGAACTTTTATAACAAGCGTCTGTCTCAGTCCTCAGGGGTAGCAAGTATCCGTGATCGGCCTTTTTATCGTATAAAGGTAACAAACCACCACCGGCGGCTTAATAATAATGATCCTCAAGTACGTTTGAATCGCACCTGAGGTAACACGTGTGTGTTGCTATCTCAGATCCCTGATGACTAAAATTTTTGCCTCATGTATAGTGTCACGCCTATCAAAACTGAAACACAAGAATTGCTTTACGAATGACGGTGGCGGTCGTACCTCTGCCTGGCAAAGTAGATTTTCATATGAGTTACAAATATTGACATACAATTTTAAAAATAGCTGTTTCGTTTGCTCCTTCCTTACTACAATGGGCTATAGCTATTTGTTACCTACTTCAATTACATAAAAATCTTATTTTGAGATGATACGATAAATGACCTGCCACTTGCCATCCAATCATCGTGAAAGACCCTGCAGACCTTTTTAAAAGCTTTTATACCATTATTAAGTAAATTTTCAAGGTGTTAGTCTACCAATACGGACTTTGCCAGCGCGGTGGAGTATGCCTGAATCCATCTATACAAGGACATCTATGTATGTTTATCGAAGTTCAGTTCATCATCAGATATGGAAAATTCCTCTTTTTAAAGTTCGAAAGTTTAAACCCTTCCTAGCTCTAAATTCCTATGTCACCCCGATCACAATAATGAATTAATGGACATTACATCTATACCAATTATATAAAGCTGAAGAGTTTGTTTGTTTGTTTGAACGAGCTAATCTCAGAAATTACTGGTTCTAATTGGAAAATTATTTTTGTGTTGAATAGTCCATTTATTGAGGAAGGTAAGTAACATCACGTTACGATAAATAGGAGCGGAGTATCAATGAAAAATGTTTACAATAACGGGGAAAATTTGACCCACTCTCTCTCATATGACGCAAACGTTACAGGTCATTTAGTTTATAATAGTCTGATTCGTAGTGCGTATGCACTATATTGGAACACACGCCCATAAAGGTAGCCAGGACATAACCCTTCCTTCTGCCATCCTTGAGTAACAAATAAAGTTACGGCTAGTGGCGAGTCATCTAAAAATATTTTGCAACATAAACAAAACAAAATTTATTATTTAGAGCGTCGTCTGGGACGGATCGTGAAGCTAGAGTATCTCATTACTGCGGATAATTAAGAAGCATGGTTAGCGTCATTCCTTCCTTTGTTTATTTCTCATTTGGAATTTCTCTTTTTCAAAATCTGTGTTGCGCTGTCCGTTTGGAATTCGGTTCCTGGCTTTTTTTTTCAAAATGAGTAGTTATTGAAAGTGTGTAAGGTTTTATGTTGATTTTAATACTGTTAGAAGCGAACTTTACCCATTTTTTTTCATATTTTTACCTAAGGCAGACGGACCGTCTAATGGGATGGCCTGATGTATGTATGCTAAAAAAATTTTGGGCTGCTTGGTTGAAAAAACTTCTTAATTACTTCTCTCTATTAAATAGATGGATGCTAGGTCACTTAAAACTATTGCGAGCGTAATCGTCTGTTTGTTAGGCGCCGGATTTTCCGCACATATATTATTTCAAGCAAGCTGGCGTATAAACATACGCCTAAGCTAACCTAAGCTAACCTAATCCTAATTAATTATATTATTAAAAATTATATTATAAAAGATGTTTTAAATGTCCAAAATATGATCACAAAAATACGCGTTAGTTGACTGATGGACATGTTCGAACAAAATATCAGGCTATATTTCATAATACTTACAAAAACAATACAATAACAATTTCTGGCACGCTTATAAGACAGGTCGCGTGCTAGAGTCACAAAAACATTTTCATATTGCCTACCCCGTCATGCCGTACGCTTCTTTTTATTGTAAAGATAGCAAACGAGCATGAAGTTTGGGGAGACTGTAAATGATTTCTAGTCCATGAACAATTGTAACCAACCCCAAATATTATTCTTGAGATTATATGATATTATGATAGTACTTGTACTAGATATAAGATGACCACGGGTTCATTGCTAAGGTGTTCGCTTCATGTTAATGAACAAATACACATCAATATCTAAAGTCGAAATACAACAATTGCTTCAAGGTGGATTATGAAGGTCGCGATAACATTTTCCCAGTCAACTATATGAGTTCTACCGCCTTTTTTATCGTATAAAGGTAGCAAACGAGCATGCGGTCCACCTGATGGTAAGTAGTCACTGCGGACATCAGTAATCATCCCTAATCCCCAATCAAGTACGATTAAATCATACCTAAGTTTTTAATTTTTATTATGTTACGGGTACTCACGATAAGCGGTTTTTGTGGATGCCAATATTTCGACCCAGTTGCATGGATCGTGGTCACGGCGAGACTGGTGGCGCGGAGAAACCGTTGATAAATGCTAGTGGTAGATTAATCTATCTACCCTACGTGTAGGTCATACCTAACGTCCACACGTCTACGTCATACCTAAGTTTACCCATGAGTACTAAGATGTTCTCATATTTAAGTAAAGTCGGCAACCACGCTTTCCAAACCGAAACACAAAAAAATGATTCACGGAGGATTTTGAGGATGGCCAAGGTACCGAGGTTATTCACAAGTTCAAACACATTCATGCCATGTATATCATGTGATTGTGTTCTAATTAGTTTTTTACTTGCAATTTTACCCCTGGGGACTAAACTCGTATTCGCGTCTAGAGAACTAATTCTTTTCTGTTAAAAATCCATTTTAACACTTCAGCAAAATAGTACTGCATGGAGGCAGTCTAAAAATAGATTGGAATTTTAAATGTACTCCGGAAACGGATCACGAACAGGCTCCGTTACATTCTAGTTCTTTTAGCGCTTTCAAATTCAATTCCAGGTTTTAAATGGACTAAAAAATTCAATGAAAAATCAGTTGAATGGAATACTTCGTCTGCTTGCTCTGTATTGCTTGTTTTGTTACTTGATTTTATTTATAGACACTCGTGTATATTCTACTGTACGGTTTACTCCAATTAAACTCCAGTGATAGTACTTGGTAACAGTTTATTTTGCACATTCCATGCTGCACTTCACCTTTCTTTAGTACCAATACAGTTCCACTTATTAATGTCTTTAAAATTAAGCAATATTATTCTTATTTGATTATTATTATCTAGAATTCATTAATATACTTTTATTTACAAGCCATCAGATCTAACAATCATTCTTAATCTTTTCTCCCCGCGATCGTCTTTTGTTTCTTTTCAAAAGTTGTCGACCACAGTTAAAAGCAGAATGCCCTGACCGACCGACGATTTCCCGCTAAAAGTACTTGACTTGAGTAAGGAAGTTTTTCGAATTCACCAATGCACACATTACAATAGCTAAGTTTGAATATATGTTTGTGTATATTTTAACGGACAAATAATTAGCTCATACTTTTATATTCCTTTTAAACGTGTTACTTATATGAGAATTGTAAAAATAGAAACCCACTGATTGCAATCATCCAAAGATAGGTGGAATATAAACGGTCTTGAATAGTATTTTTATAATACATCACTTGATAGTAAATCTACCTCAGATTGGAATCAAGTACTTACGGTGGGTCAAAGATACGATACCTCTCTTGAGGATCGAGAAAATCGCCTTGTAGAAGTATGACCGCCACTACACCTTTACGTCTGAACGACATCCGTACATCACAAAAATATATAATGTATAATGTTATAGTAGAATATGACGATAAATCCAAATAAATATAATAAAGTAAAGATACTAAAATCAACCAAAGAACTTAATATGAAATGCTTAAGTAGCTAAGACCACAAAATCATCTTTGGGGGATACAAAATAACACAAGGAAAAAAATAAAGTAGAATAGAAAATTCTCCTTTGCCCCGCTTACTCTCTAGAGATTATGGTTCTACCATTATTTGTATATGAAACGGAAATGGTCGAATCATCCATTAAAGGTTTTTAATAACGCTTCATTTATGCCGTATGGTGGTTCTGGACGTTCGGTCGTAGTCATTTTGTTTTGATCGATGTTGAGTGGTAAATTGCACTTAACTGCAAATACCGGTTTAAAATTTGTCTTTCATTTCGCTTTGTTGTTTTTCGTTTTTAATACAATGGTTTTTTATCGTATAAAGGTAGCAAACGAGCATGCAGTCCACCTGATGGAAAGTAGGCGCTGCCGCCCATGGACATCAATAATCTTCCCCAAAGTACGATTAAATCATACCTAAGTTTGATCACAGATGCGTTGCTACCCCTGAGGACTAAGATATTCACCTCGTGTATAAGTATAGGCGGCAGCTACGCGTCTCCAAACCAAAACACACGAATTGCTTCACGGAAGATTATGAGGGTGGCGGTGGTACCTCCCCGGTCGAACTACATGAGTTCTACCACCTGTCGAACTGATAAATGCCTGGGATAAAATTAGGTCACTAGAGTACTAGTATAAAAAAGCCAGTACTGAAGATTTATCCCATTCTTTATCACTTCATCATCACGTTGGCCTTCCGTAATCCAATCCTTGGTGTTACTGAATCAATCAATGCAGTCCTTGATGTTATGGAAACAAGCATAGTAATATCGAAATTTAAAATAAAAAAAATTAGTCTCATTAGAAAGCTGCCAAGAACATCACGTCTGTAACAGATGGCGTGAATTAAAACAACGAACAACATTCTTCGTTCAGTTTCTAATTAATTATGTTCGAGCCGAACAGCCTTCGACCTCCAAATTAATTGATTTTCCCGGCCATAGATTAGGACTATTATTATTAACAGCTTATTTGTACAAGTTAAACTGTTTTAAGTTCATTTTTAACTGATTAAAAATAGAAGATTGTCCATTCAACGCATGGATATTAATATTAGTGAAACTAAAATATTGTCACAAAATGTAATCTTGGTAGATTTTATTTTTATAGGGTTATATAAACAAATATATAAAAACAGCGTTTTATAGGTATATATATGTTTGTCTATCTATTTATCCACGACTATTAGTCGGATATTGACCAAAATTTAGTAGATTTCAATCTAAAAGAAGACTAAATAAAACATGTTTTACATTTGAGTAAAATGAGTCGATATGAGTGAAGTAAAACGCATTTTTTGGAAATGAAAAACAAAACCGATTTCCTTAGGTAATGTTACTTACATTATTAAAGCTTTAAATTTTAAAATGAATAAATGGCTAGCAAACATAACAACTAGACTTTACCTTTTAGCTACTACTAACATTGATGTGACCCAATTCATTAATTATAACCGAACTTTAGGACGCAACTTCAAACTTTGACTAAATTCCTCTCTATTCCCGTTATCAACATTCGAAATCTAAGACAAATTTTTGTACGTAATTTAAGATAAAATATGTAACAATAACTAAGGACTAAGAATAAACTAAGAACTGACTTTTGTAATAGGATTGAAGCAACCTTTTTTTTTATGAAAAATAAAGATCCTTATGACATATTAACATGATTGTGAAGGCATATTTTAAGCCAATTTCAATTTTAGTATTCTGTACCCAAAATGTGTCAACGAGACTATTAGTAAGACTTGATTAACCTTTATTCCATATGTCCGTCCGTCTGCCTGTCACAGTGCTGTCCCTCGAATTTTGTTACAAACAAGTAGAGAAACAATGAGAATGAGAGTTACTATGGCCACTAAAACAATAGATACAAAAATATCAAAATAGCAAAATATTGACGTAACTATTGTACTCTAAAAACGTACAATTAAATACAACGCCACCTGCAGGCAGGTATGCAGTTAGTTCGAAACCCTGCGTACGCGAGTCCTACCCGCACTTGACCTCCTTTACTTGATTATTTATTATTAATCTGTAGTCTGGTTCACATTTCGGACACCTGAAATGTAAACAAACAAATTTCATTGCCAAAATGTAATTAGAGATGTGTTAAACATTATTTCCATTTTCGTACAAAATTTTGTAAAATTGCAAATTAACAGACATACACTTTAACTGCACGCAATTTAAAAAACGCAAAATAAAACGTCTTGGTTCCACCACGTTCAGGAATAACAGCTACGACACGTCAAAAAGGTAACTAGAAAAATGTTTGTAATCCCGATTGTGTTACCATTATCAAATTTTATTTTTCTACCCTAAATCTTGTATTTTATGATATTAGTGTATGAAATTAAATTAAGTCCAAATATGTACTGCAAAATTTAAATTGATCTAAATTTATTTAATAACTTTTTTAAAGACTCTATTATACCTTTTAGGTACTAATTACACTCAAGTTATTATGTAGTGACCCAATTCATTAACTATATCCGAACTAAACGTTAACTGTGAACTTAGTTCTAAATTACAGCACGCAACTTCGAACTTTGACTAATTTCCCCAGCGGTCTACATCTGTATTTCTGAAATATCAACATTCGAAATGTAATTTCATACAAATATCGAAATGAGATTTCGGAAATTTCGAGTTATAAATAAAACTGAAATTCCTGTGAGTGAATTTAAACTAAACGACATATTTATATTTTTATAACTATACATATATTTTAACAACTCGTAATTATACTATACTCGTAATTAATTATACTATGCCAATCTTAAAAATGAAGTTTGATTTTGTATGTTTAGGCGGAATGATCTTGAGCATTTTATGTGCATTTTCTAATTTGGTAGATACCACTAGGCAATTGAAATCATGATTAATCATAATTAAGATAAATTTTAAATAATAAATAATTGAATAACAAATGTGATAGGCGTGTGGAACAGCAATGGGAAATAACGAAAAAGTTAAATCGATTTTGAAAATTCGTACACATATGGGAACCTGAATTATTCGTGAGCGCTGTGGATCACGGACACAAACGAAGTTGAAAGGCTTAGCAAGTGAAATAACCACTTAAGTCAGTGCAACTTTAATGGCGTGGCATCATAAAAAATGCTATATCCCACGTTCGGAATGGCAAATCGGAACGGGAACGAGAAAGTCGTAAAGTGTCGACACCAAGAAGGCGCGCGGTAAGATGTCGGTTAATCGCTGATACTAAAACATGACGTAAGGAAATGTCTGCACTGACGTCTGTATAAAATCAATATAAGAAACTTAGAAGACAGTTGTCTTCATCTTCATCGCTTTGCATAAAAACAATAAAAGATAAGAAACTGTGATAATGGTAAGTTTTTGTTGTAAATACATAAAAATATACATTTCAAGTAAAGTAAATATTTCATATCAATCAATTCAATTCAATATGACATTGTAATTTCAAAATAAAGTGTTATGAAGTTTCTAAATTCAATCTGACAAATCAAAACGGGAATGAGAGTGTGAAAGGAGTGTGTCGTTAAATGTCAACAAGGAGAAGGATCTCGATAATATGTCGGACTCTAACAGACTAAAAAACTAACGGTGTCCCACCTCATACAAGGCACTCTGGAGGAATATTGTCATAAATTTTATAGATCAACAAAGTTATACTTCTTTAATTTCTTAAATGTATTTTTATACTGTCACCATTTGAATGTTATCAATCTTTTCCTTGTGCACGAATCCTTAGTGAAAACAGGTCGTAAATGTTTAAGACGGACAGCACAATCAGTTTCTTAAGTGTCTGTAGTATTATTGCCCTCTATATAAGTCACTTCGTCTGGATGCAACTAATATGCACACGCTACTGGGATATTACATTTGTCTTCTACATCTAGATTGTTGCGACTTGTTATTTAGATCTGTTTCTCTGGTATTTAATGTTGCTTCATGGTTGTCTCAACTTTAGTTTGAATTCACCAATATAATATCAATATAATACCACTGTTTATGTTGAATTTTATTCTAGGAAGATAAAAAGCTCCCGTAACTCATCTTTAGGACTACTTATAAAAAATGTTGTTTAATGTTTTGGTGAATAATGATTGCTACTTTTTCAAGTTTGAAGAGTGACATAGATAGCACTTTAAGTTAGTCTTAAAGGGTTTATTTGTTAATATGGTAGAAAAACAGATACCCTATATAGATACCATAGTAGCTGGTATAGGATTATGTCGGACTCTAACAGAGTAAAAAACTAACGGTATTCTAACGGTTATATTATTCTGTAATTAACTATAAGTTATAAATTTTACAGATCAACAAAAATATAGTTCTTTAATTTCTTAAATATATTTTTATACTGTCACCATTTGAATGTTATCAATCTATTCCTTGTGCACGAATCCTTAGTGAAAACAGGTCGTAAATGTTTAAGACGGACAGCACATTCCGTTATTTAAGTGCCTGTAGCATTATTACCGTCTATATAAGTCTCTTCGTCTGGATGAAACTAATATGCACACGCTACTGGGATATTATATTTGTTTTCTAGATCTAGATTGTCTAGATCTGTCTGTCTGGTATAAGTCAGATGTTGCTTTTTAGTTGATTGAAACTTGAGTTTAAAATCAGAAATTTAGTGAATTGTTTACGTCGCATGCTTGAAAATAAGTAAATCTGTCAGCGTAAAATCTATTAAGAATAATACATTTTTAATGTTAATTTTCATAAGTAGGCTCATGTAACTCTATATTAGGTCTACTAAATATATGTTATAATTCATTTGTGTTAGTTTAAGTTAGTCCTCGGGGGCTTTGGGTTTTTACTTTAGGAAACCCCGATACGTATTCTCCATCTCATCTTATTCTCCATCGTAGGGCCCACATAGGGTTATGTCGGACTCCAATCGACTAAAGACCTGCTAGTATTCCACCTCACATGAGGCACGTGGAAGAAAATCTTTACGAAAATTTATAGTTCAACATTATCCCTTTTTATATCCTTAAGATATGCTTTGTACTGTCGGTCTTATAATGCTTAAGACCGACAGTACAAAGCATATCTTAAGCGTCTGTAGTATTATTGCCGTTTATATAGGTCACTTCGTCTGGACGAAACTAATATGCACGCTCTACTGGAATATTACATTTGTCTTCTAGATCTAGATTGCTGCGAAGTGACGTCTAGTCTGTCTGTCTATAAGTAACTAGCATTGTTTTATAGTTGTTTGAAATGTTACTTACTCTAAATCCGCAATTTAATACAGCATCAGTATATAACGTTGCTGATTTATAACTAAAAGTGCACTTTAGGAAATAGGTTCTTTTCAATGGTAAAATATGGAAACAAGTACAGTTTCCATATTTTACCTATCATGTTGTATATGTCTCCTGTTCTCAAGAGCCTCACTTAAACAAGTTTTTTAAAACATTTTCTTTTGGATGTTACGTCCAAAAACTATGTGACCGATCGCATCAAAGTCAAATGCAAAGGAATGTCCGAAGCGGTTCTCAATCTAAAAATGGCGCTGAAAGGACCCTAACATTATGACCTTAAATGTACCGGCTATTAAATGCTTCACACAAGTAGAAGTAAGTAGGTACAACGGTATTTTATTAACTAATTTTTTATATTGAGTCGTAATTTATTACCTTCTTTTTGATCTTGTCCTTAAATATTTAGAGTCTCTAGATAAATATATTAAAACCATTACCGAGGAATGACGTCATGGCGAAAAAGTTTAAGATAAAAACTTTTTAACTAAAAATAGAACCGACTTCAAGATGAACTAAAAAGTGAAAAATAATTAATAATTT
>DWNR01002380.1:0-13157 GCA_018250455.1 Polygonus leo
CTTATTACAACAAATTATTTTCTTTCTATTACTATATTCCACATAATTTTGATTTCTTATGTTAAATCTCGCAAGCACATAGATTTTCGATCTAATTTGTAATAGATTCACGATGTTTATCGACGCTGTAAAGCAATTATTTTTTAATAAGTACATAGCTTCGGTAAATTATAGGTACCTGAGATTGCAACTCCCTATTAGACGTCGGATCGTTAGCTGAAAGTGTACCTATCCTAGGTAAATATGCTGGAATTACTAGTTTTCTTAGAACTATTAAAAGTAATTAAAAAATTAAACACCTAATTTTTTGTACCTGTGTACACGTTTATAGTATCAATATAGGTATCGGCGAGTCTGTTCGTAAATATGTTAGTATAATATTTTTTTACATATACACACACACACACATCTTAACGCCAAATCCCTAACGGGGTAGGCAGAAAATATCCGTAAGTATACAACACGTAACTGTGTAGACTAGAACCAGAAAGAGAATATTATTATTTGTGTTATCTTTCTTATTAAAACACATTATTTTCTTACTATTACTATATTCCGCACAGTTTTGATATCCTATTTTAAATCGTGGTTGCCGGTTACAAATGAGGCGAATATCTTAGTCCCCAAGAGAAGCAACGCATCTGAAGTCATACTCCAGTACGATTAAATCGCACTAGGAAATGATTACTAATGTCCATTGGCGGCAGTGATCATTTACCCCCAATTATACTACAACTGTTGGTCGATAAGTGTTACTCACAAGTGAATCTCTGTCAGCACACTACTCTGCACTGCACCAGGTGTTTGCCAGTTGGTAGAACGCATGTAGTTCGACCAGAGAGGTACCACCGCCACCCTTATAATCCTCCGTGAAGCAATAGTGTTTCGGTTTGGAGAGGCGTGGTTGCCGGCTATATTTAAACGCCAGGCGAACATCTTAGTCCTCAAGGCAACGCTACTGTGGTCAACCTCAAATACGATTTAATCGTACTCTGGTGTCCATGGGCGGCAGTGACCACTTACCATCAGGTAGACTGCATGCTCGTTTGCAACCATAAGACGAAAAAAACCACAAAGTAATCTCTGTCAGCACACTACTCTGCAGTGCACAAGGACGCATCCGTCAAGGCAGCTGCGACTCTTTATTAAACTTGCACACTTGCATTGCAGCTGACACAGTCTGAATACAACCAACGAAACTTATTCGGTGGGTACAAATGTAAGTTTTCCATAGGTAGAACTCGTTTAGTCCGACCGGGGAGTCACCCTCATAATCCTCCGTGAAGCAATTGTTGTGTTTCGGTTTCGAGAGGCGTGTTTGCTTGCTGGACTTATGTACGAGGCGAACATCTTAGTCCTCAGAGGTAGCAACGCAATAATGGGAATGATTACTGATGTTCATGTGCGGCAATGGCCACTTACCATAAGGTGGACTGCACGCTCTGAAAACTCATGTTCAGCCAGCACGATGTTAAGGCGTATTATTAAAAAGCCACAATACAAGTACGCAAATTGATAAATAATAAGTTGTTCATTATCAACACCCATATAAGACGTGCAACAGTTGTTTATTAGCAATTCACGTCTCGGTCGGAAAGGTGTGATGATCGGTGATACTTATACAAGAAGTAACTAACAACCATCTTGATCTTCAGGGTCAGGGAAGCAAATAGAACTTTAGTATTAATGTTAATGTTATCCTAGGTAAATTACAGATGGACTACAGGCTCGTTTAGACGATCTCAGTCCTCAGGAGAAGCATCACATCTATTCTGCTCGTTGGTAAAACTACCTGAGATGTCACTTACATCTTCCTTTTCACCACCTTCACGTCACCCTTGGTCGACACGACCAATACCGTTTTAATATTACCCACGCAGGTATAAGAGATTAACTCTTGCATAGTTTAAAATAGCATACATTTTCAAGTGCAACAAATAAATAGAGTACCTATCTCTTGCACCTGTAACTAAATTACAACAGTAATGCAGCCTCCGACGCAATAAGGTGGAGCAATAATTCTGCTTTATGAGATTAGAGCCGGGAATATTCCCGGGAAACCTGCCGTTCCATTTATATCGAAGCGTCGCTAATTAATTTTATTAGAGCTGCTGAAAGGTACATCTTTTATTTCAGATAACCCAGATAGAGGTAGTTTTAATACTTTTCAACTGAGATAAACCTAGTAGTAACTCGTTTCAAAATGGTAATGAATGTAAATATCTATTAGGAAATAAATTAAGAACAGTATAGTATAGTAAATGAAATCAAAAACAAGAATAGGTGGCGTTTATCGTCCGTATCCCTATTATAAGCAAAATTTTAGGGCTTTTGGGCTCATCTATCCCGCTTTAGTGAAAGTGGTCAATTATACCTCAAGTGACCAATGTCGTTGTGGCAAACGTTGAAGAAGCTGCTTCTGTTACTACACACAATAATGCTATTAATACTACTCACTAAAAGAGGACGGAGATTGAAGTTTGTATAAGATGTTAATGTTTTTAGATTAGAGGCGGGATATTCCCGAGGAACCTGCCGCATTCCATTATATTGAAGCTTCGCTAATTAATTTTATCAGAGCTGTGAAAATGTTACAATTTGCAATCTTGCAGAAGAATATTTTTTATAAATGTTATGTAGGGCAAACGCAGTACAAAGTGGCCATAAAATAGCAACTAATACGTATCAATTAGGAAATAAATTATGCTCGTTTACTGCCTTTGAAGTCAAACTGTAACGCTTACTTACATTACAATTCGCTAGTCAAATAAACGGTACACTAACGAAGTCCTAATACAGTTATTATTCTGCATTCAAGAACACTAACCTACGAACGGTTATGGTAGCACATAATATGTAACTAAAACTATTAAAGTTGAATACATCTAGCACAAGATGTTAAGAAAGAAGCCAGAATAACGCAACATTGCGAAGTTGAGCGCGCTCAATGGAGGGCTCCGTGGTTCGTTATACCGAACATTACACTAACGTTTGCCGAAACTTGGTTTTGTTTTGTTGGAATGCATTGTTTGTAATAGGTAAGTTGGCTAGAATTGAAAACTAGTTTTAAAATACCTTACCAGCTATACACCCACAAGCATTTTACTTTTCGTATAATTTTTAACCGTTTGGAATTGGATTTTGTTAACGCAAAACCAGTTTAATTTTAGGACGTAACTGTTAGGCTGTCATGATGTCTTGAGTAACATGATTCCATGTGAAAAAACAGAATGTCTATCTAAAAAATTTAAAAACAAAGGCAGAACGTATCATTGCGCTTTCTACTGGCATTTATTTTTATTAGAATAATATTAATTCATAGTCTTCCTTACAAAATATTTTTAAGCTCTCCAATTACTTTAGTTTTAAATTAAGTAATTGAAAAGTACCAATCTGAAGATATAGGTGCACGACTAGCCTAGGACCCATTGTTTTTAATCTGAGAGAAGATTCTTGCCCAGCAGTGGGACTAATAGATTGCTGATCTATTTCAAATATTTTTCTTAATTTACTTTGTAAATTATTGTGTATTATTTACAAATTAAGTAACCCCATAGTTACTTCCTAAACGAAAACAGAGGGAAATGTCGTAGAAAATATAATTTTATAAATATTTCTATCGGTGTTGTGTTAACATTTGAGTCTATCATCATATCTATCTATTATTTAGCCCTATTTGGTCCCCAGAGGTAGGTCTAGCGCCAGACTGGACGCCACTGGCGGAGTCACGGTTGTTTGCGCACGTGTACGCGCGGCTTAGCCCCGCAGTGGAGTGGAGGAACACCATCTGCTTTTTAGTCGGTTGGAGCCCGACATACCCCTTCGTCGGCCCCTTTGGCGAAGGGCATCCGTTGCGGATTTTACAAACGTTAAAAAACAAGAAAAAAAATCCCTATTTGATATTTTAACAGGTCAAATACCACAAAGTGGAAAGTGTAAAGTGTGGTGAAGGTACTAATATGAATGTAAAATTATGAATATTGCACTATAGAATAGTATTTTTGACTCAAGAAAATACTAATTATTTAAATATATTTTCACTCAAGAAAATACATAATTACTTTTTACTTCCTTAAATTCTCTATTTTAAAAATCTTACTCAATCCTAACTAAACCTTTAACTTGAAGCTTTAAACTTAGGTACAGTTTTACCTCGGAGCTATTAAAGTTTATCAAACTACATGAGACGTTGATAAAGTAAACACCGGAACACGGCAACACTGCAAAGTTGGAGTGCTTGTAGTATTGCAACTTCTTTGGTTCTCCCAAACATTGAGCTAACGTGTCTGGAAAGTTTCAGTGTTGTGTTTTGTTTGTAACATATTGGTAGTATAATATACGGATATGGTTAATATCATACCGAATATAATCAAGTATTTATTAAAATAATTAATTTTCTATAGAGTGAGTTTCACCCATGACTACGTTAACTAAGAATATGTTAAGAAAGATTGTGAAAAATACGTGTTATTCGAAAATAATATAAAACTGCCGAACAACATAAGACACTAATTAGCATTACTATATAGTATTTGTAATTATATACAAACGAAATTACAAATGTTACATTATTTTTAGAGTATTTAATAATATGTCCCGGTAATTTGAGCCATATCCCCTCTCCTAAAAATTGTGAAAAGCTTACAACCGGCAAAAAATTAAGTTTGTAAGTAAGGCGCTGTTAAAGTGCATGAATGGACTCAAGGACATAGAGCATAAGTAATATTGTTATTATTTGCATCCTTTACGCAAGGAATCTTATAATCAGTAACTTGATATCTTCATTAAAGTCTGTTAAATAGAATCCTAAACTAAGCAGTTGTGTTAGGCAGTTCGGAAGACAGTAAAATTGTTCCATAAACGCGCCACGTTAACCTGAACACAGCAAAACGTCGAATAGGGTCTATTAAGCTCGAACATCTCAAATTACACAGCAGCTGCGCTTCTCCAAAGTTGTTTGTTGCCGAAGAAAAGACTAAAACACGAGCGTTGCAAAGTTGAGCACTTGCAATGTCGGAGCGAGTTCTGTGGCTCGCGCCCGGAACGCGCTAACTAACTATTCTCTCAACTTTCCTTGTTCATTAGTGGCTAATTAGAGAACCGACATTTTAGGTGTACTGTAAGTTACGATTTTCGTTTATACATATACATTTATGATATGGATTATTCGATATATACGATTAAAGACCTGTGTATTATAACGGTTACAACAATGATTTGACCTGTGAAGATCGGTGATCTGTGTCGATTCTCGGATTATATTCAGATTATAGGTTACAGATTATACTCGGATTATTTAGGGGATGATTTATGAATTCGAATTTTTATATATAGTCTCAGGGTTTGTGTACCTGTCTTTAAGTGTTGATTTTGAATGTAAAAAATGTTATTTTATGATTATTTATTACACAAAAATATTTCAGCATTCTCTTAGTAAATACTAAATAGTATCAATTCAAATCAAAGCCATATCAATTACACCATAACAGTATATCTAAGAAGATTTATATGGCCTTATAAAGACAACATATACGACTTTCAAACCCAAGAATATTTATACAATATAATCTTACATTCTTACTTCAGCGTTATCATTCATTTTTGCAAGAATTCAATCAGCAACACAAAGAAAACGGAGGCGTAAAATTGATATTCGCTTCAAGGAAACAATGTACGCTAGATAGCGTAATACAAAAAGTCAATTTTCGCCGCTGCATCGTAACAGAAAATGCGACTCCGCTCCGCTGGAACATTTCACATTTTATCACTGCGGCTCCGACGATTCAATAACCTTACAGAGAATGACATTCATACAAAATGATTCAACTTATGTCTTTCTTTTAAAACATTTGATTGGTTGGTAACTAATCTATATTAATAATATAAAGCTGAAGAATTTGTTTGTTTGTTTGAAAGCGCTAACTCAGAAACTACTGGTTCGAGTTGAGAAATTATTTTGTGTTCAATTGTCCATTTATTGAGGAAGGCTATAGGCTATATAATATCACTCTATAACCAATAGAAGCGGAGTACCAACGAAAAATGTTACAAAAACGGGGTAAATTTGACCCACTCTCTCTTATATGACGAAAACAAAGTTGCGCGGGTCAGCTAGTGTTTTATACATGCTTAGCTCAATTCCATTTTCGTTTGGCCGAAAATAGAACCCGGATCCATAGCAACGGTAAGGTGATCACAGAGCCACGTTAAGCTTTGCAAGATAAATGTGATTTTCGATTACACTTTCACATTGAAAATCATATTTATCTTGCAAAACATGCGCATGTTAGCCACAAAACTTCCAAATTACGCGTAATACTTTAAGATTACAGCTAAATTTCCACACGAATTCCATCCGAATCCGCACGCAATTCAAAGGACACATAAAGCGTGGTAGATGTTTGTTAAAAACATTTTGACCGCTCTGTACAAGCACTTTGTCTGTGGCCCAGGTATTTGTTAGTGAAAAAGCCGCAATATATGGCCAATACGGTTTCAGGTTAGATTAGTTTTTCGCGGCTTACACTGTAGGTAACAATTCGTTTTATCACCACGCTATTTTAACGCTGCGAGAGAAAATCTATGGAATTTCCAATAAGACTACATTTTCTTTTTTATTGAAAGCTAAAAGGGAAAATGTAGCTCGTTTTATGTTTCGTGGTCACTGCTGTCCACTGATTGTAACAGTAAATAATTGTATACTGATTATAATAATATATATATTTTATTATCGTCTGAAGGTAGCAAACGAACATGCAGTCCACCTGATGGTAAATGGTCACTGCCGCCCATGGACATAAGTGAGCCTCCCCGAGTACGATTAAATCGTACTTGAGGTTGACCACAGATGCGCTGCTACCTTGGAGGACTAAAAAGTTCGCTTCGCGTTTAAGTATAGCCGGCAACCACGGCTCACCAAACCGAAACACCATAAACTGTTTCACGGATTATAAGTACCTTCCCGGTCAAACTACATGAGTTGTACCACCAGTGTTAAATAAAACAAAAGCGTTCTCAACCAAGATTTTTAATGAGCTCCTTCAGATATCTAATGTCCTTCTTATCGTGGAGTTCTTCTTCCTCTGGTTCCGAAGCCGTGGTCGTGCGTACCCTCGATATTGGGCCAGGCAGCTGTCTGGCGAACACTTGGACCTGAACAAATAAATATATATAGTAGCTTGTGCTCGACATTCGAGAGTAATAAAAACAAATCCAAAAAAATTAAAACTGAAATAAAGAAAACCGTTTTCCGTATACATTTTTGAATAAACAAACAATTTTTGTTGACATTGTATTTTTTATGCATTATTTTTATAAAAATATTAGCATTCTGCACTCCTTTACATATCTATATACATATAATAAAGCTAAAGAGGGTCAAAAGTCTGTACATGGAAGATATTCGTAAAAAAATGTCTGGGGATACTTAGAATCTATAACAGAACACGTTCCAACAGTTTTTAGAATTTTTTGTTTTTAGAATTGCAGTGACCACTTACCATCAGGTGGACTGCATGCTCGTTTGCTACCTTTAAACCATAAAAAAGAAAGGTTCCTTTTTTACCCAACATTGAGAGCTGTTGTCAAGATTTTTTTTGAGGAAGCTCATCGATGTCCAAACTTTTTCTACCCAACAATCTTTTCTAGCTCTGTTGTTAAGATTTCCCACGCCCCTTCGTATCCATGCCCACTAATAAATAAATTAAATTAAAAAAGCAATGTGTTAATACTTATATTATTAAGAAAAAGAGCATAAAATGACATTGCCAGATGGTAGGACTCATGTAGTTCTACCGGGGAGGTACCACCGCCACCCTCATAATACTCCGTGAAGCAATTTATTGTGTTTCGGTTTAGAGAGGCGTGTTTGCCGGCTATACTTTAACGCGAGGCGAACATTTTACTCCTCAGGGGTAGCAACGCATCTGTAATCAAACTTTGGTATGAGTCAATCGTACTTGAAGATGATTACTGATGTCCATGGGCGGCAGTAGCCACTTGCCATCAGGTGGACTACATGCTCGTTTGCTACCTTTACACAATAAAAAAAATCTGCTATTATCGAAGCAGCGTTTGCGAAGTCTTCACCTTCAGGTTGTGTATAACTGGCAATTTCGTATTTCCGACCACATCATGTAGAGTTTTGTTCTGAATTTGTTTCTTTTTCTAGAGGATTTTGATTTATTTATTTTCGTAGATATACAACGACCTATTCTATGAAATGATCTTAGCTTACAGAATATCATCGACCATTAGAAAACTTTCCCCTAAACACCAAAATATATTAATACACTTCACAATAGCTACGTAATAGTTTAACTTAGGTGTTACGCAATAAATAACCGCGCGGTCCCAACTGTCAATATGCGGGCTAGCGGACCGTATTTATTGCTTTGTGGCGAGCAGACCCGAAGTTCCGCAATCATTTGAGGGCAACCACTACTAGTTTTATAGCAGTTGTTTTAATAGTGATACCTATGATATGATGCATTAAACGTACAATATAACTATTGTCATATTAGGGGAGCTTTTCATTAATTACTTATATTTCTCATGTGACTTTAGGTAACTTCATTACATGATATTTTACATTACAATTTACTACTCTAGGTTCTACAATTTCTAAGAGGTACTTTTCATGATCTTATGATCACATATGTAACATATGTTAACCATCCTTTTCCAACCAAAACCCGAGTAATTTTACTTTTTAAGGCGGGTTTTTGTATACAGTGACCATCTTGATCAAACCATCCCAGATGTACCTACATACCAAAATCATTAACCATCACAATTTTTTCCCTAAGCCCACTAAAATGTATACAAAATGTAACACTTCACAAAAGCTATATAATAGTTTAACTTAGGTGTTACGCAATAAATAACCGCGCGGTCCCAAACTGTCAATATGCGGGCTAGCGGACCGTATTTATTGCTCTGCGGCGAACAACCCGAAGTTCCGCAATCATTTGAGAGCAACCACGACTAGTTTTATAGCAGTTGTTTTAATAGCTATCACGTACAATATTATTATTAATATATTAGGGGAATTTTGTACCCTATACCTACATAACATTGAATTGAAATTAGTTGTTCATGTTGTAACTTACATTTAATGACATAAATTTTATTTCACATTTCACAAGTATTTATAATACAAATTTACAGAAGTATCTACGATACTATACGGGACTCTATAATTATTGTTACATCTGAAATAGAATCATCTCTGCCTATAATTATATAGGTACTGAAAACACATTATGATATACAAATTTGTTCCTTCACCGAAAGGTCTTTGTATATAGTATATGTACGTTTTTATACGTCTCCTTGTGTTCTATGTTGGTGTGCTTAATAAAGTATAATGTATTGTATTGTAAATAAAAACTAATCAAATATATCATCGCATACTTATACGAGTGGTTACATTTTGCTTCTTTTCTGTACGTTATTTATAAAACATAAATACGTGTACGCATAGTAATTTACCTGTATAAATTTACTTGGTTGATTAAGAAGATTAAGGTATACCTTATGGCTGACGGCACGAAAGTTCTGCAACAACTTGAGAGCAGACCTCTTTTCAGTCGGATGCGAGATCTGGTAGAGTCGTATCGCACGGTGGAACTGGAGACACAAACCAGGATAGTCCAATCATTCAGAATAAGCAATTTAGCATGTATTCCACGTGATGGAACGTGGTTATTGCTGTCCATGGACATTATTAATGATGGCGAAAGATATGTTACTACCCTTGAGGACTAAGATGTTCGCCTTGTGTGTGAAAATAGCCGGCACTACGCCTCTCCAAACCGAAACAGAATTATTTGCATATATTACAGAAGATTATATAGAGTAATATACCCTATAGGATTATATACCCTGTTGAACTACTCCACCTGGAAAACTTTAAATACTCTTCAAAGTGGCTGTTAGTCGTTTTTGTAACTGCTCACGAATACGTCAGTATTTCTGAGGACAGAGATGGTCGCCTCTTGTAAAAGTATGACCGGCAACACCACACACTCCACTCACTTTTAAGGGTGACGCATGATTTTAACATGAAGGGCCAGCATTTCAATTTCAATAATTACAAAAAAAACGAAATTATTTAGATACCAGATATTAATTTAATTTATCATTTTACTTAAAATGATAAATTAAATATTAAAAATAATAATCTCGAAAATTGTTACCTTTTGTGAACCTGAGTGTACCTGAGTGATTAAAAATAATAATCTCAAAAATTGTTACCTTTTGTGTTTTGAAATCTAGCAGTTTACACTTGTTAACCTGAAGGACTGTGGCCTTGGTTGGTTTGTATTATTCCCATGAAATACTTTGTGATCAATAGTCCAGTTCATAATATTAAATCAACGTTAAGCCTATTCAAAGATGCATTTCTAATTTATTATTTATTCCTAAGAATTGGGATGGTCGTATTTTATTAGTATACCGTATCAACCACAACTATCCAGTCGAAACGATTTATGTTTAAGCTCATAAAACAACCGTTACTTGGGTGTTGTATATAAAGGTTTTACTACCTACAAAATTTTGAATTTATTTTCTGTAGAGCTGTAATAGAAAAAGTTTATTAAGTCTGAAATAGTTGATATCAGTTGAGTCCAAATTAAAAATGATCTTTTTTTTATTCTAAAGCTATGCGATAAGGCAGACGGGCAACCTGATGGAAAGTGGTCACCGTCGCCTATGGGCATCTGCAACACCAGGGGAGTCACCAATGCATCGCCGGCTTTGAGTAAGAACCCTTTTCAAACTTTTCTGGAAGAGCCTCATGTCATATCTTACCCTCTCTAGCAGGCACCAGGTATCTCTATATTGCTGGAGGAAGACCAGGGGTGTGAGGACTGCCGCGTAAAAGGCTGCCTCGCGGTCCAGGATATCTTCTCCCTCAGACATGCCGTAGATGGTGGCGCGTAGTTTGTGGAGAAACGCCATGTTCGAATGCTCTCTGTCGAAGCTGGAATTTATTTTGAAAATTATATTTAAGCCTTATCTATACGTATACAAGAAAATAATAATTAGACGATGTCGACAATATGCCAAAGATATTTGAGAAAAAATAATGTGGGGGGAGGTCTTTATAACGCAATAGAAGACAAAACAACCATTTTTAGATTTTTTATCTGTCTGTCTGTCTGTATGTTTGTTTGTACGCGCAAATAAGATGCGGTTTTCAGCTACATTGCTTATGACTTAATTAAAATCTGATGTAATTTTTTATCTTGATACACTCTCTAGAAACCGAAATTAAACAGACCAGAATATCAACAGAGTCAAAAAGCAATTTATCTCTTAAGTGCTCTATGAATAAATCACGGATGATAGAGAAAAATCCACTGCTGAACACGGATCTCCTCTCCTAATGTGTAGAAATTAAGTCATAGCCTACCAAGCAATTTTTTTCTTTTCCACCGAAAAGCATGTGATTATTAAATTTTAAAACAATCTAAAATATAATATAATAAAACGTAATCACCATGTAACTAAAAATATGTATATTAATACATAAAATAAACTAAAAAAAACCCTAAACGTTTTCCAATATTTATAAAAACTTAAGCACCACGGTCCACGATACAAAAACAAATTCCCAAGTAAAAACACAATGTGCACTTAAAATAATTCTTCCAGGATTTCGAGGGTGAAAAACGTTTCATATTTATTCAACCGCCGCTCGTTTGAAGATGAAAGAGAGCAGTATAATGTCGGGGCACAATTTAATGTAAATTAGGCCGTTTTACACTTAATGAAACGTAAATAAACCGCCTTGTGTTAGTATTATCGTATAGTTTAACATGAACCATTGGATCGTCCACTTAAATTGTGTGTTGACCAATAATTAACACTTTGGTATACTATACTAGGGTTTAGAAAGGTTTTAGGGCTCCGTATCCAAAGGATGCGAACGGTTCTCTAATATAAGATATCGATGTTCGTCTGTCTATGTACAACACAGCTGTAGCTGTTGAACCGTAATAGGTAAACAATTGAAATGTTCTTGAAATGCTCAACTAAGGGCTCAACCGAGAAAGAAAACCTTCGCTGTAAGGGGAGGGAAGGGCTATGAAGGAAGAGCTCGCGTCGATATGGGTGCATGCGAGGTGACCTCGGCTTAGACAAGCAGCGGAACTGGCGAAAGGAGAGAAAAATGTCGCGTCACGTGCAGATGCCGATTGGAGGACGTGATATGAAAACGAGCACCGCCGTCGGGGACGTTGTGGGTAGTGTTTGGTGTGTAGTGTGGGGGACATTTAGGAGAAAGACTTCTGGTGTATTGTGTTCATGACTGTACCGGGGTCATGAGGATAGTCTAAGACATGCTTAGGACGTCGGGAATATGAAGTGGGCTACCACTACATTTTAATTGACATAACAATAACATCTGTTGGTGCGGAACACGAAGTGTCCGAGTCCGACACGCACTTGGATGATTATTTATAACCTATAGTACACACTACCATCTCTAACCAATCTCAAAAAAAGAAAAATCCCTTTTGAGAACAACACCAAGTGCGTTAGGACAAGTGCCTCTTGCTTATGTGTAATCGGTATCCACTCCTTTTCAACTTAAACTTAACATGCTAAAACACAACTGTTATGCATTGTGTGTAAAACAGAGCGGTCGTAATGGAACGTCGCTAATCATACACGAGTCATGGAAAAAGTTTGTGAGGATGGCAACGATGCCTATCTGGTCTGATGAATGGAAAAAAAATCTTACAAAGGCAGTATAGCATAAATCCGTCTGACAATATCTTTAGTGGTAGGCCGCACTCGGGTACACTCGTCATCCCCCTCCCGCCTCATGTGCCGGTACACCCAGCGGTCCTCGCGGTTTAACTCAGGGTCCAGGGAGTCCAGGTCTGCTGTGTCTGTTGAGCTCTGAAGTTAATAAACGAAAGGTAAGTTATTCCTCCGAATCTCATCAAATCCGATTTCTATGTAACTAAGAAATCCAAAGTTAGCAATTCAGTAGCAAAACCTCTGGTGTTGTAAATGTCCATAGGCGACGATAACCACTTTCCATCAGGTGGCCCATTTGCCTTATACCTAGGTTTTTTTTTTAATTTTGTAAAGGGAGCAAACGAGCATGCAGACCACTTGATGGTAAGTGGTCACTGCCGCCC
>DWNR01002381.1:0-13156 GCA_018250455.1 Polygonus leo
GGTGGACCGCATCCTCGTTTGGTACCTTAAGTCAAAAAAAAAACTTTTTCTGTCAACTTATGACAGGTCAATATCGTTCCGCTTAAGTCACAAATAACGGGTTCGGCCACCTTGCGGCTACCCAGTGAAGGAGAGCAAGTTACTGCAATACAACCGCTACTTGCAAGCCCCTAAATGTTTATCTGTGTACAGTAGGTACTACATAAGGTTTACGGAAAGGGACTGTGTGTACGTTGTGTATAAGGTTTGTTTAGGAAATGATTTAGAAATCAATATTTTTTTTCGAATGTGTAGTTGCTGTTGGCCCTACTGGCCTTTACAGCTTTACCGTGTGTTTTATGGCAAGCCAACTATGGGCTCAGCCGGGACAGAAGACTTGGGCGTGAAGGGAAGGAGTGAACTCATTCTTCGGCTATTCGCGTCCATATGGGTCCATTCCCGACTTCAGTGGGACATGAGATGGCTATTGCCAACTCTTTCCAACTAAGGGATTAGAAATCAATAACAGATGGCAGAACTCATTTACCATTACAGTTGAAAATATATCGTGGTTACATTTGGAAAAAAAGTCAAGTGAAATATTTATTATGATGTTATATAGGACTTTAAGTTTCTGAAGTCATATACTTCACATAAATATCTGATCAAAGAGAGATGTGGTTTTTACAAATTACATATATTATTTTACATTTATAATTTATATTTATACTTTTCTAAATTGAATATTAAATAAAAATTGTATAATCCATTTTGGATAGGATTAAAGTCCTACTCAAGGTCGGTCATAATTGCGTGGCCACTCCTAGCCTAAGATGTTCATCTCTTGTATAAGTTTGAGTTTCACCGAGTGTGAAATGTTGGGTCAAAATCTCGATCAAAAAGCAAAACGATCGAACTTGTGGTTCCAACGTGTTATTTTATATAAGAACAGGTCTTTAAAAATGAAAGGACCGAAATTAAAAGAATTTACGCGTTATGATAAACTCTGTACCTTTTTGGGTAAAAAAAGAAGAGTCGTTGATACAAAAAAGGATATACTCTTAATTGGCCAATAATTTAAAATGAAAATACTTGACATTCTTATCTCTTTGAAGGACATGAAAAAATATTCGTAAGATAACGTGTCTCTAAATGCGAAACGTAATTTCGCATACTTTATTAATGAATTTGATAAGTTTAAATTAACTTAAGTGGTTCGATTTATTTTGAATAAGTTCATTTTAAATACAGGAGTTATAAAAAGCAAACGATGGGAGGTTGTAGACCTTCCATAATTAGATATTTATAGTATTAATGTAGCAAAGGAGCCTGCAATCCACATAACTAACTGTTTGTATCGGATAACAAAACAAAGCATGCAGTCCACCTGATTGTAAGTGGTTCCTGCTGCCCATGGTTAATTGTTACTAACCCAAGTGCGATAGAAGCTTATCTAAGGTTGTCAACAGATGCGTCGCTACCCCTGAGAGTCATGAGGTTCGTATTGTGTATAAGTATAGCGGGCATCTTATCTCTGTAAAACCAAAACGCAAGAGTTGCTTTACAGAGGGTAGTGGTGGTTCCACGGTCGAATTAGACGAGTTCTAACTCCTGGCAGCTATTGAAGAGACTAGAGTTACTTCAAGGATTCCATTTCAGTCCTCAGAAGCAACAACGCACCTGCTGACTTCATGTCGTGTTGGTGCAGATTGACTTGAATATAGTTATAGAACTCTATGGAACTAGTAAAACATAACCTCAGAAATATAGTTTACTACACTACATGTACGCGGTATGAATACCTAGGCATCAATGGAATGTCATGACAATAAAACCAAATATATCCCTATACCTAAATCACGGCGCCACACCACTTTATTTGAACCGAGTATGTCATTTACAACACTTATCCAAACGTGTCGTGTACACGGAAGTACATTTCAATTATGGTCCAATTGAACCGATTCGGATTTAGCGATTGCGACAAAATTAAACGATACTATTACATAAATCTGGGTAGAATTTTTATTATCAGCGACCTGCCCCGTTTATATATTTTGTAATGTGTAAGCATAAAATTGTACGTAAAGCGACTGTAACCACAACTTGGAATTTGCAACTGTCCTTGAAAACCACCGTTACTTTCATAACCCTCGTGAAGTGGTAAAGGAATTTGACATTCACACCACATAACTTTGGTATAACATCATTAGGCTGCTAGGTCACAATGGGAACAAAATGCCCTTCGTCAAATTATATATTTTAGTAGTATAAGTAAGCTGTAAATAAGAACATTAAATACATGATTTCGAAATAAAAATAATGTAAGAGTAAAAGTAAGATAAATATGGAAGCGATCGTTATTTTACGGATACGACCACGTCTTGTAGCTTTATTTTTTTATTTCCAGTTTGCCAGATATCCTTATTTCTGGTTATTTGTGTGAATGTGAGCTCTCAATACTCATATGTTCGTTATGCCGCTGAATTAAAAGATTGTACGATCTAACTTATGTTCTCAAGTAGGTTGAGTCCTAACTGATTATTTTCAGATAGTTTAAACTTCTGGGAACCTGGAAATGAACTTTATTAAATTCTGTTTCACTTTTATTTACTTTACCGACGTAGGGGAGTACCATTATTGTTGTCGAGACATTTACTATTTCGGTTTAATTTCTAGGAACGTCATAATTCATTTTTAAGAACGCATCCTGTTTCAATAAAAAAGAGTCCTGTGTTCGCAATTATGCCTTTACAGTTAATAATAAAGTTTAAAAAATGCATTCGTCTTGCAACTGTTGCATAGAAATCAGTGTAGTAATTTCGAGTGCGAATATATTGAAGGAGAAATAAATGAAGGTCTACTCGCTAATTGTATTAACTACATCCATTTTCTAAATACTGTAAACATCTCTGTGAAGACTGCTCAAACCTTTAAAGGTATCGAGTTCGTAATGACTAGAATAAATTTATCCGTTAAAAGGTAACCGGGCCACACATACTAGGCTATCAATTCGAGGCCGCATCCATGGGGAAAAAATTTGCATATAAATAAATTACCGCTACAAGAAAACAATAACAATGCCTCAAAAGGCATATGAATATCGGCTGGAGTGCAATGTATTCAAATTATCAAACGGTTTTAACAAAAGTAGATCTAGGTTCAATAGTGGCAATAAAATCGCTGCACGTATCCCATCACTCTATAGCAACAGTATTTATGCTAACTGAAAAAATGAGGGTAAAGAGGCATGCACATATAATTTATGATGCTGCCAAGTGGTAGAACTCGTTTAATTCGACTGGGGAGGTACCACCGCTAACCTCATAATCCTCCGTGAACCAATACCCGCCGGCTACCGGCTATGCATCTTAGTCTTCAGGGGTAGCAACTAACCTTTAATTAAACTTAGGTATGATTTAATTGTTGCTTGGGATGATTACTGATGTCCATGGGTGGCAGTGACCACTTACCATCAGGTGAACTGGATGCTCGTTTGCAACCTTTATACGATTAAAAAAACCTAGCCCTTCGGGGACACAACATGTAGCGATTCTAATCTGCAACTGAACGGAAAGATCTCGGAGGATCTCGGAGGTTAAAAATTGAGGAGATTTTTCAAAAATACGCACATAGCGCATAGCGTAATAATATTAAATCATCAGTTCTATTTCGATAAAGCAAAATTCTGAGGCTACTTATACTAAAAAAATCTCAAAAGGTGCGTGAAGAAGCATTCCAATTCGTACTGGCCTCTGACTTTTTACTTAGGTTGATTTAAAAAAAAATTGGCCACGGAGGTATACGAAAGGTTTACGACTTTCTTAGTGTGAAAGGATTATATATTTGTTACATTTAATTTTTCATCTGAAGAATCAAATGCAGTGTGAGAGTGAGAAGTCAAATTTCAAAGGTAATTTTATTTGACTTCTCATTAAACGAGATTACGTTCAAATGCAATTTAAAACACGAGAGATAATTATATTATCACGCTTTTATTTTTACGGTTTGAAATTAAATAACTTTATTTCCGCAAACAGAGAGAAGGCCAGTTCATAATTATATAGCGAGCTACTCTCTAATGTTAACTTAGGTAATAAAATTTATTAAGCTACATACAGTTCCAACGCTTAGCTAATAAATGTGAAGGCTGTATGTAACGTCTTCAAGTCTAACATTAATAGATGTTTTTGTTTCTATATGCAAGCATCTTGTTAAGTAAATTAATTTCTTAGACCTCCTATCGAAACAATTATGAAAGGTCTTATGTATTTGATTATTATTTATTACCTCTAATTGTTCTTACTCGATGGCGTCTTTACAAGTTTTTGTTGTAATCATGTTGCCAATTTATTAATGAGCTACTTAAAATAACGATGATAGTATTAAACATTTTGCGTGAAGAAGATCTAAACGCAATGAAAAGTTGTTGTACCAATAACGAAGCTACAATTATTAATGAGCTACTTAATGGTACTATACAATATTTTGCGTGAACAGTACTTAATCTCAATGAAATATCAGTAATACTTCTAATTGTTCTTAGTCTAATAGTTAGTCTAATAGTTCTTAGGCTTTCTCATATTTTTTGTAGTAATAATGTTTCAAATTTATAAATGAGCTACTTAAATTTACGGTAATGATATACCATATACTACGTCCAGAAATTGAACGCAGCTATTAATGTATTCCTTTAAATTTAAAAATATAAAACTACTGTAGACAATTCACTAAATACGAAAAGAAGCAGCTATCTGCAGAAGTTGCATCTATAAGTTTTTGATCCCTATTTATGCCCTTAGAAAACGATTTTTTAAAAGTTCTGTCTTAGTACTCAAGGACGTTAACTCCCAGTCAAAATTTTAAATTTTCATATGTGACTGGCTAAAACTAAGTAATATAGTAGGAATATAATTTATTAAGTAGTATAGTGGTAAGTCTTTCATGTTCTATACAACCTTAACCACATTAATGGGTGAATTTAAATTTGTTATTTTTTTGATAATCATGCTACGTCATGTAAGAAGTGTTGTGCAAAATTTAGTGCTTCTAAATATATGTCCGAAGAGATCAGTTAAATCTAATAAATGGACCCAATTAAGACCGCAATTCTATTTAAGGACAGTTTGACCTCAAAAAAGCTACATTTAAACAAAGAATATTAAAATTAATTTATAAACAAAAATGCGTACTCACAAAAAGTTAAACAAAACTAACATATATATAAAAAAGAGCTTTAAGAATGATAAATATGATAATGATAATAAATGGTAGAGCTTTTGTTAAATGTATCTCCTACTATATCGATGTACTATATCGATTTTATTTTAGATATTTTTGTGATACAAAATATACAAGTAAGTTTTATTTTGGTCTATTGTTTGTAACTGTCTTGCGTCAGATAACGATTTCTCTATTTACAAATAACCATTTCAAACAATTTAACTATTTTTGTTTTTATTTCAAATAATACTCTGTTCTAACTGATAGCGGTTTCTAAAGTAATGTCAATCAACCTTATCAGATTATCGAGCTAAGCCGGTCGTAAATAGGCTTTGAAAGTAAGCTCTACATTCGATATAGTATATAGTATCTATGATAGTTGAAAGTGACTTACCCAGTCCAGCGGCAGCCAAGCCCACGAAAACGAACAGTCGTAGCATTTTGAACTAGAATATTAAATTTAAGTTAAGTCTATATATCGCGGTGCGCGTGCGGTGCCCGTCGAAGGTTGCTCCGTATTGCCTGTACGGCGGGCATTGTGGCGGCGCGCGCGCCCCGGCTACGTACTGCCGGGGTAGGGAATTAGGCTGCGCCGGAATCAACAGGTTTTTTATGAATAAAATTACAATTTTTGTGCCGTGACTGCAATGAATTTAAAGAGCATACAAACAAACGGATAAGGACTGAAAAAGATACAATAGCCAGATAAGTAACAAACATTTTAATTCACCACTTGTCTGCCTAACCGGCGTTGTACTTGGATATCCTTGTACGTCAGACCGATTCGATAATACGGCGTTTATCCCTTTTTAATTATTACGCATATAAATTGATTATGATCCTACTTACTCATTTTGGAGTAATTTAATACTAAAATAGTTTGGTATACTCCTTTATTGGTAAGAAGCTTGATTACTTATTCAAATTAATAATGTATTAAATGTTATTGTGTTGTTATGTGTCAGTGGTACTAAAACTTTTAAGGTTAAAAAGATAATCGTAATGCATTTACGGCATTTACTTATATACATTTGAATAAACCATTTACATTTTTTCAAAAATAACAGAAATATATGTATTAATTTATAAGAACGCACATTAATTCATCGAATGTATTATCAGCTCGGTGAGTGTAAGTTCTTAAGAAAAAGCTATGATGCATACAGTTGCGGTAATTACGGAGACACTCCTGTCCGGTGGTAGCCTCGGATTGTATCGCTTCATGGTCAATCTCATGGCAAGGAACAAAATCTTGTCTTATTAAAAGTAAGTATTGCCGGAATATGTCAATGTCGGTGTGTAATTTTTAAGGTTTCCAAAATGGGGAGGCCGTATAAATATTTGTATGTTTATGTACGATGTGATATTGTAGATATAGGATTTTTAGATTTTAATAGTAAAGCGTATCCTGTATGGTGATATGTTGGGTGATCCTTCACATATCATACACTTTTATTTCATATCTCCTAGACTGTTTCAGTAATTTTGAACGTAGTACATTTTTTACTATTTAATGGTTGGAAAAGAATAATACAGTACTTTTAATGGTAGAACAACTTTAAGCAATTGATTTTGTTTCATTCGTGGAGACGTGTGGTTGCCTGCTTATGTTATACTTATGTACGAGAGGACCAATTAATCATCATGAGTAGCAACGCCTCTTTAGTCAACTCTATGTATGATTCAATCGTACTTAGAGTCGATAATATATGCCTTACATACACTTACCATCAGTGAAGTGCATGCATCTTTATACGATGAAAAAAAAAATAGTAGATTAAAACTATATGCCTTTAGCCGACGTTGAATGAAATTCTACGTAAACCATATGTACTATAGTTAGGTGCTCTGTTTCATTTTACGAATTGCAAATAAAAACGTTTTTTATACACATAAATATCTAGTAATAAATCCCACATTAAAATACAGTTCAGGGTAATTACTTAAAGAAGTTTTTGCTTCAAGATGACCATAACTTATTGTTTCAGACAGTGATAAATATGATAAAACATGGTGCATAAGTTTGCGGGGAATAAATCAACAGTCGGAGTGACTTACAATTCTTATTAAATTGCTCGGTTCCCGGTAGAGTCTCGGTTCGTAAATGTTGAAATGAGCTAATTGAATAATTTCCGCCCAAGTATAAAGGAGACACGTGTTTCTAATACGAATTATTCAGTAGCGGAAATTTCTCGAACATAGAAAGCTATTGTTTATTGTACTAGTGTTGTTTACTCTTTGTCTTTAAATATTAATATTAGATTGTTTGTACGTTTGTACGTGAAACAAACATACATAAAACAGACGTTATCTAAAAATACACTAGTATTTTTTGGAAAACTAAACCTGCGGAAATAGTTTTCATGAATTAGCAGGTTCAAATAGTAATGAGTCGGTATACTCGTATGGTTCATATAACAGCTTAGGGAGAAAGTAGGAAAATACTTTCAGCAGCCTTGTCTAGAAACATGATATGTAAAAAATATAACGGGAAGTAGTTACAGGGCCTGCTGAAGTAGCACTTTTCTATCCTAGGAGGTCTTTTAAAAATAGATAATTTTTTATCTAATTTGATAACTGAAATTAAATGCAATATTCTTTACATTACCTAAATAATTTTTCATAATCGCTTTGTTTTAAACTTAATTTATGGAACTGATTCAAGATACGAGCTTATACAGTGACTCACAGTTTGATCTTTCAAATGTAATTCATTTTGTTGAAAGATTACTTTGAATCACCAGCTATTTTCAAATAATTTATCGATGCTTATCTAGACCTCGTTAGAGTATTAGTCACTTACCCTTAAGCTAAAGTATGGTTTCTTTATGAAGTAGCAAAAGTATACGGTATCCACCTTTTGATCGTGATTACTTTTTGCATGATGCATATGCGCATACCTCTAGGCACGTAGGCCCTGCAGGGCCTTTTAGGCACGATGACAAGAACGTTTAGTGAAATGCTCATGATATACCAAATTAATAAATAAGATATTATAAGGCTTTTACCTGTGTATAAAAATGGCAATTGATTAGTATCATAATTTAATCGGTATTAAACCAAAAAACCTAAATAAAAGTTTATAACCCTTTTTGAATCTATTAGATATCATATTCATCTTCATCATTTGTATGGAACTACAGAAATATCCCATGGTCATTTAAAAAGATCAATAATATGACCACAATAAGCAAATATATGGTACGAGTATCGTAAAATACATACAAAAAATATATTTTCTTGATTTGAACCCCTTTTTTACAAATCAATAGTTATACAGAAGATTGTTATGCTATCCACATCTGAACAATGCAGTATATATTTGAAAGGCCTGAGATAACCTGTAAATGCCGGCATAGTTTTGTTTAATGGAAGGCAGGAATACGCATTGTATTTAAATTTATTATTTTTTCTATTTAATCTGTTTGATTTGGAATTTTTATTGTAGCCATTTATCGAATACATTATGCCCATGTACAGAACCAAGTGGATATTTAACGGGTACAGAATTCAATAAAAGCTATAGCGAATGACTTCGAATGCACTTTATATTCATGCGTTAATAATGAAAAGTACGTGCGGTAACTGCATATCGTTTTTCACCATTATTGATTTAACAGTTTATGGTTTTATGGACGTATCGGAATACTCTGTCAGAGATATTTATAGGTAATTATCAGTTTGTAATCGACTCGTCCATGATTGCAGGACAGCAAAATTTGACCTTACTTTCGTATATGTCTGCCAAATAACCACGTAAATTCATCTTTGGACGTTGTCTGGGATCTACAAATATGGACAGATGAATGTCACGCAGGTACCGATAAAATAAGTTTTTTTATTATTTATATAGAGCTGGACAACTTTTATTTCCTTTTTAATCATGAATCAGTATAAGGAAGTTAAATAACTTGTACGAAAAATATTATTTTTTTCAGTATTTGTTTTAATATTCTGAACAAATATTATTTAGTAAAAACAAACATTTAAATTACTTTTACTTTCAGATTACAGATATTAACTACCTATTCAGATATATTTATTATAACCTTTAGGTTTAAATAATGTTAGGTAATCATTTTTCAGGTGGTAGGACTTATGATTCGAACGGGACGGTACCACCGTCTTCCTCATAATGCTTTGCAGGATTGAAGAGGCTTGGTTGCCGGCTATATTTACACATGAGACGAATGTCTAGTCCTCAGGGTAGCAACGCATTTGTGGTGGTCACCCTTAGATGCAATTCAATAGTATTTGGGGATGATTCCTAATGACCATGGCCGGCAGTGACCCTCAAAGTTAGGTGGACTGCATCTTTACTGCCATAATAATATTAATTGGATTTTATGCAAATGATGGTGCTTTATTATTAAGTATATTTCCACCAATTTGGTTCTTCAAGGTAACCTTCACCGAGACATTAAAAAACCAAAACCCTATTGAAGGCAGTCGTGGTGCAACTTTTTGCACATTTTAATAGTCTATTTACAATTATATCCTTTGTATCGTTTTGAAAGTATTTATCGCATACTTTTACTGAAGTGTATACAGCGCGTGTCAGATGTGAAACGGCTGATACTGCGACATTAAGCAACATTAGCAACTACAATTAAGATTGAGTAATGGAATGCCTATCGAAAACTGGTCGCACTATTGTAAACTAGTCTCGGGACCTGACCTTGCGTGTACTGAGTTCACGACTTGCATACAGGTACAATCAAAAACAATTTGGTATAACGCTAGATGAACGTGTGTAGAAAAGTTTTTTGGAAAGATTTATTTTTTGTAACGGGGCCAATTTCATTTTTTTTTTGTTTTAGAACTATGATCTAATTGAAATTGACGAAGTGGCGATCAACCACTTGGTTCATTTTGAAGCGAAATGCCAAAAACAGAGTTTTGCTACTGACAATACAAGAAAAATCATAGGAAACAGCGTTTCAGCATAAGACAGTACGTACTCTGAGATAAAAACCTAAGAGTACCTTTTCAACAAAGTAACGTTAAATACTCATATAACCATGAAATAGACATTTGCAACGGCAGAGATTCCAATATATTCCAATATTTGAAAAAGAACTTGCATAGTAGCGTGTTTAAGTACCCCGAATCTATTTAAATTAAGTGTCATTGTTACAGCAGTCATGTAGCCTTTTTCATAGTTCTTGTGATAGATGCGTTAAAGAATGACTATTGATTGGTTGACATACTATCAATCGATGGTATAATAATATGGTTAATATTCAAAGGCGTCGATCTTCAAGGAAATTAGTAATAGGATCCGGATAAGAGATTTTTATAAAATGACGATAAAATATGTTCGTGAGTAACGAAGCACATTCGCATAATCAATTTTACATTGTTGTTTTTATGTGATAAGAATAGCAAAGGGTGCACTTTCTGCAATAAGAATTGTTACTTACGAGTACAAACTTATTATTGTGTGAATTTATTTGTGTAACAAACGTTTTTAGATCTTTGGCGTAGTCTTAGTTGAGGCTTATGACAGTTACATGTACTTAACTTCATGGGCACAGTTTCTTATAAATAAAAACAGGCACTTCATACGTTTGTACAAGTATTACATATGTGTTAATATTTTATACATAAAATTATAATTAAACGGGCTCCTTTCACTGAGATACATATTGTATAGTTATGCCATAAAACTTTCTATCTGCTCCGAATTTGAGAATTGACATGCAATAAGATTTCGGTCATGACAGATTTAATTACTTTATATTTTTTACACAATTATTGTATCTGAATAATTTAGTTTGGCTTATGCAATAATACATATACGTTTTAATATGATTTACTTTTCTATTTTCAATTATGTCGAAGTAATCTCATTGATCGATAAAGATTTATGAGTCAACAATAAATATTTTTTACACACCAGCTCTACATTAAAATAAATTATAGTTTAAAAAACTAAAAAATCACGCTTTTGAAACTAATTCAACTAAAAATTTAAAAATAAGTGAGATGCTTGTTATAATAACTACAGATATTGTAAACTATTGACAAAATATTTACAACAATCAAAATAAAGCCCGTAGGGGGCTTGATTTTGATGGCTTGCTTTTTTACTTTGGTTTATTACATTTGATTCCTTTTTATCGACTGTTAATCCTAAGCTGTGCTTATAGAGTTGATACTATGTTGTGCTGAGCCGAGTGCTACAAGCAAAGAGTCCGAAACGGCCTGCATGCGCAGTTCACACGCTCCGTCTTTATCACTCTCATGCAGAGGATCCCTAAGGAAATTTATTAATCCTGGCAATCCTAATCAGGATAATGGATTTTTTATCGAATTATTGCATTGTCATCGACCCTTGAGACGTGTGCAAAGTTTCAAGTTGATCAGACTTTTAGAAACCGGTGAAAATTAAGCTCAAAGATTCCGTTACATACAGGCTAAGCTAATAAAAGCGTGTTAAAATGAACATTAGAGCGCATATACAAATTTTACAAAAGTAGATTACAATCAGATACCGAAATTTTTTGCTCTTTAATACTTGCTGTTTAAGCTTTAAGCAATTTTCACATTCCGTGCTCATAAAACCAATATAGATGACCTTCAGTTTTTTATGCTTATTGTCAGCTGAAAAGGTTAAAGAGACAGCTACATAGCTAAAATAACTGGACTCGTTGTAATTCAAGTTCGCCTTGCAGTTGGTTTGTATCCGTCTTGCCGCGTCAGTATCCTTGCTAGGTCTAGGCTACGCTACAGACAATTAAACAACTTATAATATATCATTTCCAACAGGAAGTTATAGAACTAGTATCGTATGTGGTCGAATCTTGACCTGGTAGAATGAACAACCATTAGTCATTATTTCTTGTCTGTATAATTATTATGTTCACTTTATTTGACATGCCAACGTTATCGCAAAAGTATTCATGTCTACGGCATCATATTGAAATATAAATGTACACGTAATTAACTACAATGAAATAATTTATTCAATTTTATGGCCTTTGAACAATTCCTGCTTTTTCGGCAACTGTATTAAAGTTTATTTTGTCAATCTATACCTACTTTATACAGAGTAAAATTAATACAATACAATTATACAACGTGGCCAACATAGTTGACTAAGGCTAGACTTAAGGTCATCGCACTCACTCTTATTTTGAATAGATGTCCCTGTTGAAAATAAGACAGTTTCCTACCTAGGACACTCCAAAGGTTATTGAGAGAGTTGTAGGCTCATTAGGCTCTGATGTAGGATGTCCCAAATAAAGGCGAAAAAAACTTCCTCTTAAAACCAACGCAACGGTACGTAGGGGACTCCTTTTGGAATCTACAATGCAACTCCATCATTGCAAATGAATTCCATGACTGCTGAAGGCTATATCCATATTCCAGGTAGTTAGACCAGGGAAGTACCACCGCCATCCTTATAATCCTCAGTAAAGTAATTTTTGTGTTTCGGTTTCTCTCTATCTTCTCTATCTTGGGGAGCATTACGAATGTCCATTGGTAGCAGTAACAACTTACCATCAGGATCAGGTGAACTGCAAGTTCGTTTGCTATCTTTATGTGAAAAAAGTAGAAATAAAGTATAATTTAATTTAAAAAATATGATACTTTATTCGAAAATTCTAACTAAGACTTTTCAAAATTCTACATTTTGTTTCACTAGACACGCGGCAGCGTGTCAAGCCAAGTTCAAGCGTAGGAACTAGCTACCAGCACCGAGTATAATATTACACGAACCACTTGGTGCCACTTTTGACCCCTCCATAACTCCAAACCTATTTAACGTAAACACATGAAACTACGTGTGTTAAATTATGTCCATAAGGACAACTAGAAGGCCTTTCATGAAGATAGCTCAAACGGTTATAAAGATATGAAGGTCCAAAAGTCGTAAATTTTATCACTGACTGACACTGACTCCAGATAATCTAGAAAGAAGAAATTTGGAACCCAGCTCGGTAATTGC
>DWNR01002382.1:0-13153 GCA_018250455.1 Polygonus leo
GGGCGGCGAGCTGGCGTCGCTGGCGGCCGCGCTGGCCGAGCTGCTGGCGGCGGGCGCGCCCGAGGGCTCGGCGGCCGCGCTGCAGCGGCAGGCGCTGGCCGCGCTGTCCGACCGCGTGGCCGAGGCCGAGCTGCGCTGCGCCGCGCTGCAGGCCGACGCGGACCTCTTGCGCACGCTCGCCGGAGGTAATCTTCTCTACATTTTGTCTCGACTGAGAGGAGAAGGAAGTGTAAAAATTAACGAATGTTTTACATATATCGATCTAAAATTGAAAAGTTAAAGTAATTGTGATGTCCTTCCATGCAAAAAATTAAACGAAATCCAATCGCGTCTTCTTTACAATTGTTTTACAAACGTAACTATATCGGACTCTTTTACCCATTCTATTTATTACTTTTGGATAGCTTAATGAAACTCTGTGTTGTGAATAATTACGGACTGTTAAAAACAATCCACCGAAAAAGAGTATATATTTGCATAAATTAATTCGTACGTGTTTTGCTCAGTAGACTTGTTGTAGTTTTCTTAGGAGCACAGGTAACCAGAACAATATCGGAAATCCTTTTTTTCTTATAAGTAAAACTGCAAGCTTGACTTATAAGCTATAAAATTTGAAATGGTATACACTTTTAATTTTCAACATATATATCATAATCCTATATTATCTCTTATATTTTGTCTTATGTTGCTGTCTGAAGACCTAAAAATCTTTCTCTATCTTCTCTGTATTAATCTACGACGTATCTTCCAGGCGCGGGCCGCGCGCTGTCGGCGGCGGCGCCGGCGCTGACGTCGGCGGCGGAGACGCTGGCGCAGCTGTACCACCACGTGTGCGCCGTCAACGGCACGCAGCCCGAGCGCCTGCTGCTCGAGCACGCCGGCCAGGCTGATGGTAAGAGATTGTTTGTTCATTTACCGCATATTTTTTTACGAATACATAGTTGCTTTTGGCCCTACTGGCCTTTACAGCTTCACCGAGCGTTTAAGGCAAGCCAACTAAAGGCTCAGCCGGGAAAGAAGACCTGGGCTAAAATCGGAGGGATGGGCTCATACGTCGGCTATTCTCGTCGATATGGGTCCATCCGCCTTTAGTGGGACTTGAGACGGCCTAAGCCATCAGTTTCTAACAGTGGATTTGTGGCTAATCTAAGGGCATCTATTGTGAAGTTTACCATATAGCTCAGCGGTCATCGTGCCGGTCCGATATGTAAAGAACCCCGATTTAGATCTCCGGCAAGACAGAAATATGAACTATTTGAATTTTTGTTTAGGGTTTGGACGTTATGTCGGTACGCAACTAGCTAACGATGTGTGTTAGAATAAGTAAAACAAATATTAACTATTTACAATTATTATGTTGAATGAATAAGCCAATCAATATTTAATTTACCTTAAATTGAAGAAGATTTCTTAAAATCGAATTTTAAAAATGAAACGAAACTTTTGTGCATGAATGATATAATAAGTAACATTTAAATCGAAAAGTATATTATTACAATATAAAGGTTAAGAACAAATATTGCAGTTATATTACGGCTAATATTGTTATAGACACCCTAATATACGTAATGAAAATTACATACAATCGCTATTAATTGTGTACTAAAATGTATCCCTCTTTTAACTATAATAATTTGTACTACATGAATGCGACCGGCGACAAGTCGCTACGGCTAAATCTAAATTGCTTACGTAACTCCATCCCCCAGGCGGCGGCGCCGACGGGCGGTCGGTGGAGGAGGAGGCGCTGGCGCTGGCGGCCGGCGAGCTGGAGGGGCTGCGCGCGGCCGCCGGCGTGGCGCGCTCCGCCGACACGCTGCTCGACCAGCTCACGCACCTGCGCGCCGCGCTCGACACCGCGCTCGACTCGCGCCTGCGCCAGAACCAGCCCGCGCAGGGTACGTGCCCACACGCACACTCACACGTGCTCACACACACACAAACACGTGCGCACACGCACAGACACGTGCGCACACGCACAGACACGTGCGCACACGCACACGCAGACACGTGCTCACACGAGCACAAACATAGACACGTAGACACTAGAGTTTTCTTCCTAACCACAGATGCCAGACGGAACATGACGACATGGACGTGAATAAGTTCACGTCGTGCGCAGTAATGGCGCTTTTACAAAACTACAAACATGTATGCAAATATATGTCTGCATATCCTGAATCAAATGGTGGTTCTGAATCAAAAGTTTTATCTTCTACACTTTTTAAACTCGAATTTCAACTGAATATGATGAAACCATTCCATATAAGGCCACATTTAGAAAAAAACAATAATGATTTAATTTCTTAGTCTAAGCCCACATATTTAATTATACCAATATATTTTTATTTTATCCCCAGATCCTACCCGATCCCAATGCCTTATGTCAAAGTCCAAACAAATATTTAACAAGTCCATAAAAATTATAAAAGACCAGAATAACTCAAAAGTTAAACTAACAGATACGAAAAGAAAGCTGCATGATTTTTTAAAGACATTTGAAATGAATCATCCGGCAAACATGAAAGAAATTTGTACTGGGCGCTCAGTTAAAGAAATAACTAGCTACTTCGAAAGTATATCTAAAGTTGCACCTAAAAACATTCATAGCGTTAATCCTAATAGTGCCATGACGTGTCATAGCGAAAACGTCTCTATGCGTACTGTTACTAGCACCAATATCGCATACAGGAATGGTCAAAGAGGCACAATCAATTTTGCAAGAAAATCTAATTCTATCAGATGTGACGTCAATCTTCATGCAGCTTGGAGAGACGCGATGTTGCAAGGACGAAATTTTTATTTTAAGAGAAATAACGTGATACAAAATAAGAAGTCCAGAAATTTATCACACGTTATTAAAGAGTCCTGCAAATCTTGTGTTATAACATGCATTATGATGCTACAGTATATACTATGAGTGCAAGAAATATTATTATTAAGCAATCCTCACATTAGTAAACGTAATCCTGTTACTCAGTCCTTATGTTATAATGTATATTATTAGTTTAGAAATACGCAATTGAGTTGCTAAGAAACTGAATACTGCGCATCATACATCATATTTGGTGTAAGTGACCATTCTAATATGACAATAATTGTTTTATTGCAGTATGAGTATTACAGATAATAGTTAATTGTAACAAATACAAAAACGTTAATCTCGTATGTATATTTTAGTAATTCGTTAGAGTAGTAAAATTACACGTAGTAGATAAGTTGTGTATCCGTAATTGGACTTAGATAAGATGTGCCTTGTAGGTGATCCTACAATACAAAAGATTGTTCTCATCTCTCATTGATTGACTCATATTTCCTATTACCTCTTTCCATATGAAAAGTAGACGATGAACGAAATAACTATGATGTCAGTTTACGTTTTTATTTATATTTTAACGAATAAACAAATTTATTTCCAGCGATGGAGTCGGAGGAGCGTGGCGCAGAGCTGGCCGAGTTACAAGAGCAAGTGATCAAACTAAAATCGCTGCTGTCCACCAAACGCGAACAAATCGCGACTCTCCGCACCGTACTCAAGTCCAACAAGAACACGGCGGAGGTGGCCCTCGCCAACCTCAAGTCCAAGTACGAGACGGAGAAGACCATCGTGACCGAGACCATGCTCAAGCTGAGGAACGAGCTGCGGCTGCTTAAGGAGGACGCGGCTACATTCTCCAGTCAGTGCTTGTTTTATATATATTTTATTGTAGGAGCTAACTAAATTCATTTAGTTCGATTTTTCCGTATTCAACTCCATCCGTTATTGGTTTGGTTTACATCAACATCTTACAAAAATGATTGACTTAAGGATAGGAAGGACCTTTTGTTATACATATTTACAAACATTGTTTACATGTTTTGTAAGTTGCATTTGACCGTACTCTTTTTTGCCGTGGGTGATGTTTACGTAAGTATTGAAATGCCAAATTTTCTAAAACGTTAAACTATTAGACTAAGACATGAACGAAGCGCAACAGTGAAAAAATTACAAGGTGTGTTAAGTCTACTAATTTATCCAGCTTTATGGACTATGGATTATAAAATGGGTTGTAATGATGATAATGATTGACGACTGCAGGTTTGCGTGCGATGTTCGCGGCGCGGTGCGAGGAGTACGTGACGCAGGTGGACGAGCTGACGCAGGCGCTGGCGGGCGCCGAGGAGGAGAAGAAGACGCTCAACCAGCTGCTGCGCCTCGCCGTGCAGCAGAAGCTCACGCTCACGCAGCGCCTCGAGGAGCTCGAGGTCAGTGTTGTAGCAGCGGGTGGGATTTAATGAATTTGTAGGCAGTTTATTAATAAATGATTAATGCTACCAGTGTGGTAAGAGATCGTCACAGTTTGTAGTTATTAGATATGTTATTCAATTAAAACCTGATTGAACATTTTTAGTTAATCTTGAGAATCTAATGGATCTTGTTTAATATTATCACTGAATTCTAGCACATCTTACATTCTAAGGACTAGTTTACGGAGAGGTGGCGCAAAGCGCGATGTGTCGCGCAGTGTACAGTCGGTAAATCCTGGATGGACTTAGCTAAGAAAACTCTTTTTTAAATAAATAGTCCGAAAAAACGTATTTATATAACGTGGACATAAAAATATACTATATGTTACTTATTTAAGAAATAACTTGTATAGTTAATATGTTTTGATTTCATGGTATCATGAATTTAGCGGGCAGTAGACTAGCAATGTTAACATGACACGTGTGGTGCAGGTGGACCGCGAGATGCGCACGCGGCGCGTGCCGAAGCCGGCGGGCGCGGCGCGCGCGCGCGGGCGCGACTTCTAGCGACTGGTGCTGGCGCTGAAGGCCGCGGCCGCCGCCCTGCGCGCGCTGCTGCGCCCCGCGCCCAGCCCCCGCTGAACCCATGGACTCCTATAGCATGCGTTCCGAGCGGGAGATTGACTCCGTTGTTTGTACGTTTTTATATGATAAACGAGAGAGTGAAGTGTGACTCGCGTGCGACCCCCGCCCGTTGTCGTCGAGGCGCCGTCGTCTGTGTTGCGCGACTGAAACGACTGTGTTTATTTTTAATGAAATATTTTTGTAACGCGACCGGCGCGCCCGCCGCCGTCGCCCGCCCCCTCGCCGCGCGAGATGCAAATTTTTCTATTTATCGTTATTCCGACGGTCGAGCAGGAGACCGTGCAGCGTTATTTTTTATTATATACACGTTTGAAGAAGTGAAATCGTTCGATTCGTATATATGTACATATTATAGAATCCTCTACTCGATACGAATGTTTAGTACGTCCAAGAAGAGAATCTAAATTTACTCATCGATGTCCATCCATTGTGTGCGCAAGACTATGTAATCTGTTCTGTAGTCGATACGTTCGTTGCGTTGTTGTGGCCCTCCGCCGACTACTTTCGTCCATCTTGTTCTAGTTGTATTCGTAGTTTTTCCGTACCGTTTTTGTTGATGTAATATCGAGACTGCTGCGGCCCGCCCCGCCCGCCCAGCGCACTCTGCCGTCCTGTGGCGACGCCACACGCGTCCATTTCTTGTCCAAGGCCCGGTCGACCTCTCCACTTTTCTCATTCCCTCCTCAACTTCTTGTCTAACTACTCGTAACTTTTCTTTAAGAAAAAGTACACGGCCGACCTCGGACGTTCGGCTGCTCAAAATTTGCTCACGAGGGTCGACCGGAAGCCTATCGATAAGACGAAATTTACGGAAGATTATTGTTGATGTTGATGTTTTATCGTTTATGTTACTTGGCGTTCGCAGCTTCCCGTGATGAGATTACGTGAAACCGGTCGATGACGTAGTCGTTCCGCCGGCGCCCGCCGGCCCTAGGCTAGAGCAACCGTTCCACGTAGTGAGGGCGCTCGCCCGTCGTAGTGTAGTACTTTTACTGGTTTAGGTGTAGCCCCTTAGGTAGTGTCCACCTCCGAGTATACTTCGTAGGTGCCCTTCGCGCTTCGTCGAGGCGAGTAGCGAAACGATTTGCGATATTAACCGTTAGCACGATCGTTTCGCAGAGCTCAAAGCGGTCCGCGCCGCTCGAGGACCACGGCCTTGCATTTATTGTTTTTAGAATAATATTATTATTACCTATTAGCTTTTATCGTAGATCATTCTTCGTGTACTTAAACGATGGACTTACCGTTTAGCGTTAGAGTATTCTTTTTTCGAGTATTATTTTTTCTTCGGTAGCTTAGCAGCAGACATCGTTTATGTATTGTTTATATCTAGTCACCGTAGGCGCCGCGCCGGCCCCGACGCGGCGTCGTTTCGACATAATAAATGTATTAATGTGCTATTGGTTGTAAACGCATATCCTTGTATTATTATCTTGCGTCCAATTTTGTCTGTTCACTACTTGTACATGTATTGAAGTTGTTGTATTTATCTTGTTTATCTGACATGTTCATGTGATCGTGAATTATTTTTACACTTATTTGATTGTATCGCGTTGTTATGGTTAGTGTGCGGCGATGTCTGCTGCACTCGCGGTGGAGGTGTTATGAGCGATTAACCAAATATTATTTTCCTTATACACTTTATGTAACAGTTTATTAGATCACTTATATTTTGCCTAGGCGTAGATTTTATTTTATATTAGAGAGAATTTATTATCTTTATTACTTAATATTAAATTATATTAAATGTCCGCTACTTATTATTGTATTGCATCATGAACTAAGTGATCGACAACTCGACGCATGATTGTTCCCACAGCTATCATCTTCGATTCGTTTATAATTTGTAGCTCAAGTATTCGACATTCATTCCGTAGGCCTCGAATATTGCACAGTTTGTTGGAACACTAAGCACTTCGGTATTATTTGTTGTTTTATTTTACAAGATGGCCACTTGTCTGCACTCGTTATTTATGATTTGTGTAATCCACCAGATTACATGTCTTTGCATAATTGATTGAATCTCAACAGATTCGTAACCCATGAGCTTTCCAGAGTATAATTGATATGGTCGCATAATATTTACACAGTAATTATTGTATTCCGACAATCGAATGAGCCAGCCGGGAACATATCATGACTGAGCGGATTTATTTTCGAACGAAAGGCACGCCGTGTTGTCGCAATGACTGATATGATTCATGTACGAGAATAATAAATGATATATTTAATAAATGTGTTTTATTTAGGTACCCTTAATACCTTCAACATCTATTTGGGACTTTTTTTTATTGTGCAGTCCACCTGATGGTAAGTGGCCCCCGCCGCCCATGGACATCAGTATAGTTATCAGTAATTATCCTCAAATTCTTCAAGCACGATTCAGTCATGCGTAAGTTTAATCACAGATGCGTCGCTAACCTTGAGGACTAAGATGTTCGCCTGATGTATAAGTATAGCCGGCAACCAAGCCTCTCCAAACCGAAACACAAGAATTGCTTCACGGAAGATCATTAGGGTAGCGAACGAACGACATGTATTGTACCACCTGACAATTTGGGAGTCCGCCCATTATAAATGTTTACCTGAACATGTAAACATGTAAGTAACAAAAAGCTACAGTATTAAATTATTTAGTCTAAGTTTACGTAATTGGCAAAAAAATGGCGAAGGGGATGACAAAGTAATAAACAAAAACTTGAGTAAATATTTTATTGGTATTCTGAAATTACTAAACATAAATTAATCTTAAGTTTTAAATGCATAGTTATTTACAAATTACAATGAATAGGGACAGATGAATGCAGATATATTGATCATTAATAAATGTCATACGAAACACAGTTATGGCGACTGGATCTTGGCTAGTCAAAACTTCGTCCAAATTATGCTCAATATTTTTTTTAGGAACTCCAGAAGACAAATGATGTACTCAGTGGAAACTTGGCCTACATTCCGACCAGCCAAGATACAGCGACATATGCGTGTGTAATAAAACATTTTTATGTACATTTTTTCACCTAATAGTGTAGTTAGTGTTAGTAGAAAGCGAATATTCGATACCCGTTTTTATTGCAAATTTGCAACTATTCAATACGTATGAAAAGTGAAAACCCAAGTATTGTATACGGACTAATAAGAGACTGAAGGAGGGACATTTACATTATCTTATACTTTAAAACGTTTCGGTCAAATTTTTAAATGCACATGATAAAATGTCTTTCCTGATTAAAATACGATTTGGATTTTTTATTTTGTTTTTATCTTATTTTACAGTTTTTGATAAAATTGTTCATTACATAAATTCCTTATAGGGTTTCCACCTTTACACACGCTGTTATAAAAGCAAGAAAAGTAAAAAAGCCTGTCGTATAATTACTACGGACAATTCCCAAAGGGTCTTTAACTAAGCCTATTGACTAATCAATTATATCACAGGCCGTAAAGACGTCATTCTCGAAAATGGTATATACAAAACAAAACAATCCACATAAAGCCTCTATACCAGCGGACGGCAACCTGCGACTACCGGGCCACATTTATAGCCTTGCGGGCCACCACATGAGGCAATTAAATTATTCCTCAATTTGTGTACGTATATACTACTCAAAATTGACTCAAAGCCGTAATATAAACGTACGTGTACGTATGTTGACCGTACGCCCGTACGTTATCAAGAATCTGATTAACAAAATATATGTTTATAATTATTAAAATAAAAAACGAGTGCGGCCCGCCTATGCTTTATTTTGCCATTACGCGACCATTACTCATAAAAAGATTGCCGACCACTGCTCTATACCAAAAAAACTAAATAGTAATTCAGTTGGACCAATACATAACTATTGGTAAAAATAATGCCTAGACCGACTAACATAATAGACTCTTACAAGGTTATGTACCGAGTACTTACATAATATATAAGAACTTGTCGCATCATTTAGGTGCATAGAACTTAGACGTGGACTCTTTGTATACAATTATTCAAAACGTCTGTGTAAATGCGATATTTTTAACCGAAAAAATCCAGAAAGTTCCACATAACGAGTCTATTATGTTACTTAGTCTATGTATAAAATAAATATTACAATTATTATCATATAGGATATGGACAATCATTGTTTAAAACTATACTTAGTGTAAACATACAATTTGTACACCATATTTATATTTGCATTGTTCTTTCATACGAAACAAAATTTAGTATTTCAATGTTACGAAATAAGTATATCTAAGTCAAAAAATAATACGTAACTTATTGCTACATACTTTATTGCAATTAGAACTTAACGTATTGTTAAGTTGTAATTACAAGAAATATTTGTTGCCAATTCCTGTAAAAACATAGATACGTAAAAATATCTAAATGCATACACTGCAACTAGACGAATATTCTACGAAATGTGAAAAACATTATTTTAAAAAATAATAACAATTAATATTATCGTCATTAATACAACACAAAGATACAAGTTAAGTTCTTTGCACATTACATAATCTCGACGCCAACCCAAAGTTCTAACTTCAAAGTATTATTCCGCGTCATCAAGTCTATCTTGACGGTCACCAGCACAGACTAACGGCCAGTTTTAATAACCCACCTATCCCTAACGAGCCTGTCATTATCTGTCATAACAATAGTCGGATTTATGGATTTTAACTTTTAGTGAGGGATATATAAGTTCTTGAAAGCGGTCATTAGTAGGCATCAGTGGGCGACTAAGTGTCATTGAATGGACAAAGCATTGTACTGGGCGTAGAGTGTTTACACAAATAAACGAACGACGCACAGTCAAATGCATCGTTTGTTTATTTTAACTAAATATACGATATAAATATCATATATTTCAGTAGTTTCATTTGACTGGATTCGAAGTGGAGTAAACGTCAAGGCAGTCTAATGTGCAAAGACTATGAGGAACGAACGTATTACTCTTATTAATCCTTTAAAATTGTTAAATTTATTCGACATGAAAAAATTATGACTGAATATTTAATGTATTCAATACGTGGAACAATTTGCCAGATCACGAATCCGACTGATATTTTAGTCAATTCATTTTGTGCCACATTAAATTTATCAACAATAATTAAAATGATACTTAAATATCAATATAAAATATGTATTATCAGTGTTTATATATTAGTAGGTATTTTAAAGTAAATTACAATTACACATAAAATAATAACACATATAAAACGAAATCGTAAGTCTACATTAATAATTTACATGTAATATAATTCAAGATGACTCGAATGATAGCAGAAATGTGCAAGCAAAGGGTACTTATTATTAGTAATAAAAGCAATAAATTAAAATACATACGTATTATTTTAAATTAATCAATAGTACGTATACATATTCGTACGGGATATTTCAAATGTCATAGTTACATATTCCACACATATACAGTGCATGTAATGAGGTTAAGGGTGATCATATAGTATAGGGCAATATGTGTCAACTCACACGTCCATCCATTCATCAGCTTTTGATGTGCACGGGGTAAAGGCCCTTACTAATTAACACACTAAATCCAGCAGTTATATCTACCCGCTATCTTCTTATATTCAGGACCTCGTTCATGTGATGCCAATTATTTATTTATACAGTCAGTCAAACCATTTATTTGCACATACAGTGAGCAGGAAGCAATCCATATTCTGGTTGCAATCTATAATGCCTTAGTCAGTTTTAGTTTCAAAAATATATTTTATTCTGTGCATTAAAATAGGATTAATGAGATTTTAGATTACATTAAAATATAGTTTTGTACGACGTTAAAAAATTTAAATTTATATCATTAAACTAGATGAGCAGATTATCCAACAATTAACATACTGAACAGATACTTACACAATATTAATTGGTAATGACAATTTATTACTAAGTGCTGATTTATTTATATTACGAATGGGTGATTTAATTTATTTTGTATAAGTGTACAATCGATTTACAGTGAAATATCAAATTTTCGTACCAATGAGAATGTGTATATACCAATGAGCGTGAGTGTTTGGGAAATAGGTTATTTTAATATAAAATAGGCCTGTATGAAAACATTTCAACGAAAAAATCTTTTAACCGTTCTGAAAAATATTATAGAATTATTATAAAATGTCATGTCAGGAATTTTAGGGTAAACGCTTGCAAAAATTGGCTGTTATAACTGTCTTAGGTGGCATTGTTTACTAATGTCTACACAGATGTACCAAGCAACAAATAAATACAAAACGTTCGATATTGAAAAGAAAGAGTAGTCCATGTACTCATTATGATAACGTCACAGCAGTCTGCAAAGATTGAGTAAATTTGACTGGGTTATTGATACATTTAGCATATAGTTCTGGGCTTGCACGATTAACTTAACTGGTTTACCAGTTATCAGAAGTATCTGTGATGTCTTTCACGTTTATTGCCATATAAAAACCGAACTAGTTATAATTAATTTATTTAATGTATGTAGTACTTTTTATTAATTATAATAAATGTTTATTTTCGACCTAGTATGAGATGAAATTTTATGCTATAGTTTTTATGGTAACTAATTTCTTTACGTCATTTTTATGGGGAGACCAGCTACTTTTATCAACTATCTTGTAAGACGTATAATTCGCAAGAAAACGAGGAAAGCACTTGGACAGACAAAATTTATTATATGTGTGAATTATCTCAGACCAGCTGGAGGCACATTATTCAACGTAATTTACAAGGGGCGACTATGATGACGTTATGGTTGACATAGTATTTATTTAGGACGAATGGTTCACGTTGTCTGCGTCATTGTTTATTAAAAAAACTTAGTTAATAAAAAAATAATTGTAGAATGAATGTATGGATCACATACATGTCGGGAATGGAGAAGCTAAATGTTCCATGACGTTATAGAAGATACCGCAGACGGTGGCAGTTCGTTCAATTGACTGACGCTACAGGTTGGGAACAACAAGTGAAGCAGATAGAGGGGCGGAACGATTGGCAGCAGTGATCGAGTACTTATTGGCGGCTTAATAAAAAAGTTTAGTGACGACACAGTGGTAAGTTTTGTAATGCATTTGTGTGAGAACAGATCGATTCTCATTCCACATAATGCAACCTGAATTATGTCGAATGAGGTCCGTGAAGCCGCACGACGGGTTGTATGGTTATTGGACGCTTAATGGATTTTTTTCGACGGCACAGTAAAACAGATATAACAATTCGTGCACTTGTGAGAAAACGAGTTTGGTGACGTCACAGTTACACATTAATAGGTTCGTGAACGTATGAGAACGAATTTTGTGACGTCACATTGGGCGCTCGTCCGCTTACAGCGTAACGAGATCCGTGACGTCAGCGTGTTGCGGCACGACGGAGGACCGGAAGTACTGAAAAAAGTAGCCGTAAAAAGTCGTAAAAATGAAATTAGGATAGGTTAGAGAAGATGACCTTAAAGCTAGGTAACAGGTAGTCGTGTGGTTGATTCTGTGCTTACTAGGATAGCTTTTTTGACGTCACATTAATACAGAGAACATAGTTTCTGCACTTGTGAGGGAACAATTTTTATGGCGTCATAGTGACACGGATTAATAAGTTCGCGCACGTGTGTGGGAACGAGTTTTATGTGGGAAACTATACACTTATGGCCCGTTTCTAAAATGCATCTATCCCTTACTAGAAATTAAAATATCTACCATTGGTACGTCTTAGTCGATTTTTCTGTTTCGATAAACAAGGATAAATAGAACAACCTTATAAATAATATCGACAGATAGCTGTCTAAATTGACAAATACATGCCAATTTTCGTTATTTGAACTTCTAGTAAAACATAGATATGTTATTAGACCCGGACATTAGAGCGTGACGAGGTCGGTGACGTCAGCGTGCGGCGGCACGACGGAGGGTCGGAAGTACTGGCAGAGGTGGTCGTAGAGGCGGATGCGCGCGTCGCGGTCGGGGTCGCGCGCGGCGGCGGGCAGCTCGTCGGGCGCCGCGCCCACGTCCCACGTGTCCGGCGGCGGCTCCTCCGTCAGCTCGAACGGCTCCGGCGGCTCGGGCGGCGCGTCGTCTGCGCCCAGCACCTGTTTGCAACGTTACGTCACGAACTATAGTGATTGTATACATGAGAGCAACAGTGGTCTAAACGACACTTAAGGTCATGGCACACTATCCCGGCACCGCAACAGCACCGCTCCAACCCAGCCATTAATTTTCTTATTCAAATTTGAGCATTAAATTGTGTGTCTTAAAATATATTTAATACTATTAATATGAAAAAATCAACGGCGGGCAGTCAGTG